>VZZY01018344.1:2529-40132 GCA_013400335.1 Eurystomus gularis
GAAGGGAAGGGAAGGGAAGGGAAGGGAAGGGAAGGGAAGGCTGTTAAGTAAGGCCGAGCTCAGTAAGACTTTGTCACTCACACCTTGATTGGTAAAGATCACTCAGTGAAAATACAATCTTTCACAGTGCCTCAAACAACCCCCTCCCACCTAAGCAAAGAGGAATCCTTTTATCATCTAAATTTTCTGGAAATGCAATTTGGCTATACCCCGTGGCCATAAAGGTGGATTAAACACTTTTCATAGAAGAATGGGATAATAATTGCCCGCGTACATGCTCTTATCCTGTAATAAACATGAAGTAACAATATCCAAGATGAAAAAGAGAGCTATTCTTATTTTTTACTGTGGTTGCGGAGAAAGAGCAGATGCTTGAGGAGTCGTAGTGTGTAGCTGTTGATTGCCAGCTCTGGTTTATCCTGGAATAACTGGATTCAGATGCCTGCACGCCCAGGACCTAGATTTTTTGTGGTACTTTGGAGGCCTTTGTCCTTTTGACTTTTCTATAGCTATGGCGTGTGGTGAAGACCTTTTCATGTCAACCACATTTCATTTTGGCTGGCAACATTATTTCCACTGATGAGGACTTCTGTGACCTCTTTTCAAGGTCAAAAGTCATGAGCCATAGTTTACAAACCTACAGGTTTACATTAAAATTACTTTGAAAAAGTAATAAACTCAAGCGATATTTTTCTCTCAGGATAGTCTGGTCTTTCAGGATTTCATCAGAACTGCACAGGCTAGAAGTAAAACAAAAGTTATGGTTCCTTCTTAACCAAGGGACTATATGGGCTGGAGATCAGGAAAAGACACTAAGTACCTCTTAGCCATGTATTAAAGAGCACAAAGGTGTAAGTGCAAGAGCTACAAAAGGGTAATCCCTCACTCTCTGCTAGTGATATCCGGTAGACGTGCACTTCAAAAAGTTTCATCTCCCAGTGAAAATTTTAATAGAAGGAGTAAAGCTTCCAAGAGGCTTTTGTCCAAGAATGTAAGAAATACAAGCCTTTTATTATAACCTGCATAGGAGGCTGACTTTAGGAAACATTTTTTGTGAGATTGACTGGCAGAGATTTGAACACCTTGCCCAGGTGGTGAGGCATATGGTGTGACCAAAGGTCCTACCCTTCTGACTTGGAAAATTATAGAAAAGGGATAGAACATGAAGAAATCTTCATCTTACTGCCACTTCATTACATCAGTCTTCTTCCCATTTGAAATCCACCAGGATGAGGAAATGCATCAGAATGGACTATCTCCACAGTGTATCTATGTGGTTGTTAATTTAATGACTGAACTCCACATGGCTTTAAGTGTTTTTTGGAACTGGTGTAGCTCAGGTAATACTAACAGCCTTCATTGTTCCATGGAGTGCAGCTGCCTGCTATTTACCCCCTGACCTGTGTGGGTTTTGTAGCCTGTGCAAGAGCTCTGGGTTGCCCCCAGGATCAGACACAGCCTCAGAGTGAAGGAGAGACCAACCCTGTGGTCACACAAGAGACTCACATCATTACCATCAGACAGGCCAGTACTAACAAGGAGCCGTGTTACCCTAGCCTACCCCTTCTCCTTCCTCACCAAATCCACCTCTGCTTGCCATAACAAGTAACCAAGATAGTTTTAGCTGTCTTCAACAAAAGCATCCTAGTGTCTGATTAACCCTTGCTGAGACAAATAAGCACAATAACGTAGCAGAAAATAATTCCTCTAGTTTTCTCTTAGAAGGTATCACTCCTCTCCTCTTATCACAGCATCAAAGCCAATTCAAAACAGGACCTCAAGCAATTGAATGTGTTTGACTTGCCAGTACCTTGTACCTGTCCTGAGCTGCCAGCATTAAACACCCACATTCACAGAGACAGAAAACTTCCCAAGGCACGGGGAATGACTAAACAAGAATTTGCTTCTAGTTTAAATGTGCCTTAAGATCCACAGCTGCAACACTCTAACAAAATAGGAAACAGGTCAAAAGAAGCACTCGTTAGATGAAAACCCTCCACAGTGTTACTGCTAAGGTTTCAGTGCCCAGGGAATACAGTGCAGAGTCTGTCATGTATTTATCTCTCAGCTTATCAGAGGATTGTGTCAAAGAAAATGGTAAGTAAAAGATAAGTTAGTTCAGGACTGACAAGATCATGTTGTCTAGGTTGCTTGAACAGCAACACAGCAACATGTTAACCAGCATTGTTAGCAAAATCCTGAATGGGAATTGCATGCCTGATGGCACTCGTGAGGAGCAGCCACCATCTAATGAGTGCCACGGGTCTTTGGTTAGTGCTGTGTACTGCCAGCTACATCTGTGAAACAAGGTGAAGATAAAAGATAAGGAATAATAAAGCAGGATGTCATTAATCAGCTTCTACAGAAGTAGCATATCAGTGGATAGCATTTAATAATACATTGCCCCAAGCAGCTCGATGTCTGAGCCTGATCTCATCTTCTGCATAACACATCTCCCTCGAGCCCAAGCTGTCTTTGTTCACTTTATGAACTGCAGTATCGGACACGCTTTGCCATTAGTGGGTGGTAGCAAGAGTCTCATCCTGCCAGGAGGTGATACACAGTACAGAGGTTGCCTTTTTGCTGCATTTAAGGAGCTAACCACAAACAACAATGCCATACAGGTTAACCCATCACCTCATGAGCCATAAGTGTCAGCCAGTCCACCCATTACTAGTAAATAAGAAAGGAAATTGCACAGACCAGGCACTGAAGACACCTATTAGCCAAAAAGTACCACACAGCTTCTGGGTCAACTAAAGAAAATAAGGTTAACCACTAAAATGTCAGGAATATCACTATTGGGGGTGGGATCCATCTTCAATTTAGCCATCATACTGACAGTCTTTAATGGGGAGAAAGGAGAGAAATTGGTAATTTTGTGGAACAATTCATAGGAAACTCAAAAGTTTTTCTCAGAGGCATTATGTGATACTCTGTGCTGGCAAAGATCTACATATGGGGCTGGTGGTAACTCTACAGGATCTAGAGAAAAACAAGGGGTTAGATTTAGACTGCTAAATGCAATTGCTGTGGGTCTTCTGCAACTGTGCAATCAGTGAAGCTGTTTGCTATTGTGTTGATTCTGGCTAGGATAGAATGAGTTTTCTTCATGGTAGCTCGTATGGTGCTATGTTTTGGATTTGTGACCAAAACAGTGTTGATAAGACATGGATGTTTCATCTCTTGCTGAGCAGAGCTTACACAAACTCAAGGTCTTCTCTGCTTCTCATACGCTCCCACCAGTGAGTAGGCTGGAGATGCACAAGAATCTGAAAGGACAGAGAGTTGGGACAGCTGACCCCAACTGACCAAAGGGAAATTCCCTACCAATGATTTCATTTTCAGCAATAAAAGCTGTGGGAAAGAAGGAAGGAGGGAGGAACATCTCGAGTTATGGTGTTTGTCTTCCCAAGTAACAGTTACACACGATGGTGTCCTGCCTTCTAGGAGATGGCTGAACATCTGCCTGCCAGTGGAAAGGAGTGAATGAATTCCTTAGTTTGCTTTGTGCGTGTAGCTTTTGCTTTACCTATTAAACTCTCTTTATCTCAACCCACAAGCTTTTGCACTTTAATCCTTCTGACTCTCTTCCTCATCCCACAGAGAGAGAGTGTGTCAGTGGTTGTGGGGGGTTCATCTCCCTGCTGGGACTAAACCACAACGACCATAAAAACTTCGCCATCTCTCATGATATTCCTGCCTATGGTAGCAGAGATGGAACTACATGATCTTTAAAGGTCCCTTCCAACCCAAACTGTTCTATGACTCTGTGAGATGTATTATTCCTCATGAAAAGCAAATTATTTTCATAGCACTGTTTCCAGAAGGTGTGTCACCTAAGTACAAGTGTACAAGCTCAATTCTGAGGAAGCAGCAAGCATGTATCAAAATTAAAATAGCAGTTGTGCAGCATGCCTGGATATTCCACATATCTGGAATACATATGGTATGTGTAGTATTGTACACCCTCATGAGCAGGTGTTGTGTGACTGTGCAACTGGGAAACACGTCAACAACTACACTGCACTCTAAATGTAGCCCTGAGGTCTAGGGCAGGAATGTGATGTGTACACACCAGAGCTGTGAAGGTAGTTGTGATCAGCTATGCAGTTGAAGAAGTGGCAGTGTTGGACTGATGGTTGGACTTGATGACCTTAGAGGTCTTTTCCAACCTTAATGATTCTTTGGTTCTAAGTGGAGAGGTGCAATTTTGCTTCTCACAGAGGAAACACAGGACATTTTAATCATTCCTATAGACCATACAGAGACACCATCAAGGAGTCTCCAGAGATAACACACTGATGAGAAGATGAATCAGTTGGGAGTCATTTTTTCTTCTAGTGACTTGGTCTCGGTGATGTCAAGGCAGTCATTTAACTTAGCTGCTCATCCAGCCTATCTCAGACATCTGTTGCAAGGAGAGGAGATGAAACGCAGACCTGAAGTGCCTCCATTACCCCTCAAGGCAGCATAAGGAAAATGGCTCTGAAGTATATCCCTAGCTTCTAAACCTGGATGAGAGGAATCCCACCCCAGCAATCTAGACCATGCTTTTGCAGGGGCAGGTCTTCATCATCATTTGCAAACTCAGGAGACTGGTGTGGAGGCTAGCTATAGTGAGGCTAACTTTAATGACAGTAGGCTTGGCTGCAGTGGTGCTGGGAGATCTGCAGAGCATAAGGGTTCTGGCTGAAAAGCAAGAAAGTGAAGAGTGCAGATACTGGTGGGCAGTTAACACAGAGATTTTCTGCAGTGGATCAAAAAGAATTGTTTGACAAGCACATTAAGATAAGTAGTCATGAAACATTCCAGAGAAGTGAAGCGATTGGTCCCAATAGATGAACTAGCTAAAGATTCCCATATTCAAATCCTGAAAGCACAGAGGTCATTTGTCTCCTCCAAAAGTGCAACATTACAAGTTCATAGAGGGCCCATATTCTTGATCTCCATTACATTACATTACATTACAGGTGATGAGTTTGGCCCAGAATAGATAGTGGCTGATTCATTAGCTGGAGTACAGGAGGTCACAAGCTGGTCATCACAGGAGGTCATCACAGAACAATGCAGTCGAGGAAATCATCTTATTACAAAGTACATATGTAACTAAAAGCTGCCTAGCTTTTCTCTGTGATTTTCTCTGCTTCTGACTAGACCAACAGGTCACAACCATGTGACGTCTGTAGATCCAGTGATGAATGGTGGTTTCATAAGCACCTCTTACAGAGCTTTAAACAGCTGGGAAAAAAAATTGTGACAGAAAAAACATGCCAAAGGTGTCCATAGGAAAAACACAACTGAGAGTGGAAAAGATTGAAAAAAAAACCCCAAACCAAATTCATGCTTACACCTGTGCTAGCTTGGCCTGGCTCTCCTTTGTTGTCTCAGCCGGGGTTCAGGTTAACATAGATGGTGTAGAGCTGAGTGTGATAGTCTGGTTTCAGGCTGTTCCTTCTCCCTGGCTTTAGAGGAAAGGAAAAGTTTTCACCTGTTCAGTTTAAGAGTTGCTGTAAGAATCTGTCACTTTTGACATGATGCCAGGACATGTGAAATGTTGGTGTGTCATACTTCCAGTCTCTGACTTTGTTCATATATATTTTGGTCAAATTACAAAAATAATTTATTTATTTCTTAAAATACCTTTGCCAACTATTTCAGTACTAAGCAACTAAAGAATGAGACTAACTTCAATAAACACTTAGGTAATTCAGCCTTGATTGAACCTGTTAAGAAATGTGTTTTTCTTTTTTATGCCTAGATAAAACAAACTTCTAATTTTCTCCAGTATTTTGCTTCAAAAAGCTTTGTCTTCCTCATGTGGATGGCCTAAAAACTATGCTTTCTATTCAGTCATCAATAAACAAACTACCTAGATTTTCTTCATCCAAGTATATTACCTTACCCACCATAATATCATTCTAAAATCATGTTAAAAATCTAAAAAAGCCCTATAATTTATGGCTCCTGATAGGGTCAGAGTCCAGCTAAGCTAACAGGTTCTTCAGTCTCTACGGATTTGGCTGCAGGTATTTTATTTTTTATTGGATATTGATATAAATTCTCGAGTATCAAAGCTACAAAATCAACCCAAGCTGCATCGACTCTCAAAGAGTTTTATTTTTTATAATGATGCGTATTTCCATGAACTAAGGTAAAATCACTGGACAGTTCAGGGGTTGGAATATTCCATAGAAAAAGCTGAAATTTGGTACCTATCTAGTGACACAGGTGGCTTTATTCCTCCTCAGCAGGAAGACACAGATCCCTTCCATCCCAGGTAAACCATGTCATAACCTGGCCACATCAGATGCTTTGTGTATGAACTGGTTATTTATTTTATGTGCATAAGCCTGACACATCTGGCACCATGGAGACTTGCTGTGCATGATCGGCTAGCAATGGAGGGTGCCAGATGATGCATAGTGTTGACAGATGTGCAATGAGGTGAACCTCATCCTGCATTTTTCAGCTTGCCATGTCACAGCTAGAATTGCACCGTACGCATCAAGCTGTGTAAACATGCCCAGAGTTGCTCAGAAGCTTGCCTGCATTAAAAATATAGGAGTGCCCTCTGGTGGAAAACTGAACATCTGAAGTTTCAGTGTCACTAAAAATTTCCCTTTTCCTCAACCGGATGAGAAAATCTGGTTTAAAAAATTATATATAAATAATATATACTTTTTATATATATTTTTATATTTTTCCTCAGCCAGAGCATCTCTATGACAAGGAAAGGCTGAGGCATCTAGGGCTGTTTAGCCTGGAGAAGAGAAGACTAAGCGGGCATCTTATCAATGCTTATCCTAAAGGGCAGGTGTCAAGAGAATGGGGCCAGACTCTTTTCAGCAGTGTCCAGCAGCAGGACAAGCGGCAATGGGCACAAACTGGAATGCAGGAGGTTCCTTCTGAACATGAAGAAAAACTTCACAGAATGGAAGGGGTTGGAAGGGATCTCTGGGGATCATCTAGTCCATGCCCCCTGCCAAAGTAGGTTCATCTACAGCATGTTGCACGGGAATGTGTCCAAGCAGGTTTTGAAAGTCTCCAGAGAAGGAGACTCCACAGCCCATCTGGGCAGCCTGTTCCAGGGCTCTGTCACCCTCACAGCCTTGCTGAAGTCAAGGTAGACAACATCCACTTCTCTCACCTCATCTACCCAGCTGGACTCACTAGGACTGTGCTACTCTAAATTCAACAGGGCAAAGCTAGCTTAGGCAAACAGCTGTTGTGAATGTCTTAGGTCTGTGGACTCTGCAACTGGGCTCCTCAAAGTTTTTTCCAACTCTATTTTTTATTTGAGTACCTTCAAAGTGAAGTGTAAGTTACTTTTTCATTGCTCACCATTTGTTTATAAGCCTTAAAAAAAATGAAAAGCATTTTCTAGGAGGAAAAAAATACTAAGCAGGGTACTTCAAATTAAAATGACAAATCTCCAGACCTTCCTAGAAATACTGTCATCATCCCATGAAAAAAATTACAGCAGCACAAGACAAGACTGTAATTTCAGTTGCACTGACATGAAACTGTCCTATAGTGATACAGCTGTCCCTAATGGGAGCAGTCTAATGAATCTGTGTTGGTGTGAGTCCTTTCTGCCTACATGTCAATGTGTGTAGATTTGAAGTTGCAATCAGATATCACATTCTGAGCAAATCTACAGAACTCATATAAAAACTTGCAGGCCTGGGATTGCAAAGAGGTGGGAAAGGCTCTTTCATGACACCCATGGTGTTGAATCCCCAGATTAGCCATCCTAATAAGTGCCCAGTGTGATGGTGTGCTCCTCCCATGCTCCAACCTGACCTTTCTTTCCCGTAACCCTGCTCAAGTGATAAACACCAGTGGCAGCCATAATGGATGCATCTGGTTGTGATGGCTGCATCCAGCTCTAAGTGATGATTCAGGGGAGGCAGTTAACAACAACAAGGGTTAATTTGAATAATATGCCCACCTTTTCACAGTGCTGGTCAATGTCCAGCTCAAGCCAAATTTGGAAGAATCTATGTAAATTTGTAAGAAACTATGCAAATTTGGAAGAAAGTGTGCAAATATGACTATGAGTCCATCATTTTACTCCATAAACAGTGGACAGCCCAGGGCCTGTTGAGCTCTTCTGCAGGGCAGCAGGCTGCATGTCAGGATCTCCCCTTCAATAGGGACACCTCTTAAGGTTGAGAGAATCCTTACTGTGTCAGATACTCAGTAAGTGAACTGGGAATATAAGCACTGAAACTCTACAATCTTAACTAAGTGATATAAAGGATTGATTGTGCACAGGTAATCCTTTAGACATAAACTGTTGACCAAATCTAGGACTAAGTCTGGATCCAGCCACACCTAGTCTCCTTTCTGAAAATTTAGAATGCAAGGAGGTCCCTTCTGAATCTCATGACTCAAGGGGAGGCTGTCCCTGGCAGTTTTATCTGACCCTGTCCTCTCTCCAGTAAATATTAAAATGTACCTTGCCATCAAATCTTGTTAAACCACTGTCGCATTTACCACCAACCTTTGTTAAATCACTGTTTTATATCAATAAACCTATTGTTGCTTCTCTCTTATGAATGAATTGCATCATTCCATTCATGACACTGAGCAAATTGTGTGTACAGTGTGTGTCCGTACCCATCCCGCTATGCCCAGGAAGGGGATAGATGGCTGCTATCCATCACAGGGCAACAGGACACCATGCTCATGAGAAAATCACTGTCTAGAGCTGCTTATTAGTAGAAATACTCAGTGGTGTATTTGGTGGCCTCTGCTTTCTCCATGCTGAAAGGCTGGGCCTAGGTTTTGTCCCATGTGCCTGGTCATTCCTATGGGCTGGAGGGGAAGCTGTGCATACAAAGTCTTTCTCTGTGCCACAGCTGGTTGTCAGAGCTGTGTATCAAGTCAGATATGCAGCTGGGCATTCTCACCCTCACCAATGAACTACTCCTGCTGCAAACATGAAGGTAACAGCAAAAACAAACAAGGTTATAGAGCTTCATTCATCCGTCAAAATTATCGCCACTAGATGTCACTGAATCAAAATTGCTCAGCAGGCTTGCAGTAGAAAAGTAGCTACGCAAATATATGTACAACTACTTTGAGCTTTGAATTTTACACTGAGAATGAGCATAATTCTGTCAGTCTGCAATCCCAGCTGTGTGTCTTCTCCAGACACATACCAAGGTTGAGCTGCCTGTGTTCCCAGTATCCATGGGATACCCTTTGACTCCTACTCCTGGGGAAGAGCAGAAGGAGTTTGTAAAAAGACAGCAAAGTAAAAAGAGAGAGAGAAGAAGTGCTGTTGAAACAGGGTTGTTAGTAGTTCAACAATTCAAAAAGGAAAACACCAGCATGGAAATGTCCTAGAAGACCATAAAGTCCTAAAAGAAATAAAGAAGAGAAAAGCCAGGGAGGGAAATCAGTAGCCAGTTGGGAATCATTATACTTTTGGGTGAGTCATAGAATCATAGGGGTTGGAAGGGACCTCTGGAGATCATCTAGTCCAACCCCCCTGCCAGAGCAGGATCACCTAGAGCAGGTCACACGGGAACATGTCCAGACGGGCTTTGAAAGTCTCCAGAGAAGGAGCCTCCACAACCTCTCTGGGCAGCCTGTTCCAGTGCTCTGCCACCCTCAAAGTAAAGAAGTTCCTCCTCATGTTTAAGTGGAACTTCCTATATTGAAGCTTGTGCCCATTACCTCTTGTCCTGTTACTGGGCACCACCGAAAAAAGACTGGCCCCATCTCCCCGACAGCCACCCCTCAAGTATTTGTATGCATTAATAAGATCCCCTCTCAGTTTTCTCCAGACTAAAAAGTCCCAAGTCCCTCAGCCTCTCCTCATAGAGGAGATGTTCCATTCCTCTAATGATTTTTGTAGCCCTTCTCTGGACTCTCTCCAGTAGCTCCCTGTCCCTCTTGAACTGGGGAGCTCAGAACTGCACCCAATATTCTAGATGTGGTCTCACTAGGGCAGAGTAGAGGGGGAGGAGAACCTCCCTCGCCCTGCTTGCTACACTTTTCTTGATACACCCCAGGATGCCATTGGCCTTCTTGGCCACAAGGGCACACTGCTTGCTCATGGTCAGCCTGTCGTCCACCAGGACATCAGTGTCCACAGAGCTGATAGAAACTGGTATCTCGGCACCACTGGGGATGCACTCCAAGGAGCTGAGGAGGCCAACCAGCTCCCTCAGCACCTGCTCCACCATCAAAGACTCTGCAAAGTCAACAGCCTCAAACCTCAAAGCTTGTTAGACCGTAGCCACCTTAGCATATGATAAAAATCACACAAAGCAGTAAAGAATTTCTTTATATTTTGCATCTCTTGCCTGAACACTTTGAGCCTGAGTAAAGATTCCAGAGCAAATGGACCCAAGAGAGAGGTCGTAACATGAGAGCTAACCAAGAAAGAACTGGGAAGCTGGAGGCATCCACAGAACCTCCCTCCAAACTATGTGACCCTCATCCTGGTCCATCCATTTCACCAATGTTGTTGTCACCACTATGCATGGTTTCCCCTGTGTTTGCTCAGGCCTTTCACACAAGAGTAAGGTACAAGGAAAGAAAAAGATTTAGAAAGGAAAACCAAGGAAAGGAATTGTAATTTGCTCTTAAACTCAGGCTTTCAGATGATGACGTTCTTTTAAGGTAAATATACATTAACTTATTTATTTGATAAGCTGAATAGAGCTTGTGATTTGTTGCTTGGCACTAAAAGTATTCTTGGAGCAGATGAAAAAATTCCCTGGTTGTACAACGTGAAATATTAAAGAAAAAATTACTTTGACAAACAGAAGGCTTCCTGGTAAACACTCTTTGGCTCTGTGGGAGTGGTATTTCATTGACCCAAAGTGTTTGCTCTCCACAGAGCAAAGGACAAGCAAGACAAAAGTCCGTGAGACTGTACTCTGCAGATTTGTCATATGAGAATGTCATGATGTAAAAGCTTTTCTCTGTTTCTCTCCTAAAGCTTCACAGATAAGAGGATGGCCCAGGCAGTGAAATTTAAACACCTAATCATACCCAGGGGAAAGGCAATAAATCTCCGTGTAAATTGTCCTCACTACAATGGAAGATGGGACAAATCCACCCGCAAGATTAAAGATAGCAGTGGGATGGCAGAGGTATAGACAAGTCTGGTAACATCCACCACTGATACCTAAGGAACTAATTGAACAAATCTTTGAACCATGAACAACCAACCTCATGAAGGCAATCATCTCACAGAAGTGATTTAGAGCTTTGGGAGCATGAATATGGAACTTCTGCCTAAAAAGGGAACTAAAAGAGCATTTGAATAATTTGCCTGGTTTGATCCAGGGAAAAATTCTGGATCAAATTATTGAAAAAGCAATGCATAAATAACAAAACACATCTAGTATTTCAAATTTCCTTCAAGCAGGTCTGCAAGATGAAGAGGCCTCACAGTATTTATGTCCTTAAAAGGGAACTTTGATTATTCTCTTCACATACGCAAAGCAGAAATGTGGAAAAAGTTACTCTGTTGCTCTGGTATGCAAACTACTGGCACATAAGAACCTGCCTGTGTTCAACTGGAGCTAAAGTAGAGTAATTATGTGAACTGACTGGATATGACAAAGTACATAAAACCAGTATGAACTGGAAAATGACAAGGGTGTTTTGGGTTGCAATGACACTCACACCTACTGTAGCAGTAATACCATATAAGGGAAAGATTGCCTAGGGAATGCTATCAGAAATACCAGATTTTGGATACAGTAGATGCAAAAGTAGGATCACAGGAGAAAAATAACTAGAAAAGGAGTGCCCATTTGAGAGGGTTTTGAGATGAGAAAATGGGGTGTAAGGGCAGTGGGGGTGGGGGGAGGAAATAGCATTGAATCATAGTATGTATAAAAATGTAATTTAACAATGGCTCTAGATTTTAAATTAGACTTAAGAGCTATAATCAAATTAGACTTAAGAGCTATAATCAATAGTTTCATACTTACACATAAATGCCTATATAGCTATATAATAGTCAACTAATATTAGCAGTTTATTATGTTGTAAATTGGATTATGGATTATTTCAATTCCTGAGATTACTGGCTGCTTTGCTTATTACCTCTAAGTGTATTCACTGATCAATAAACACCTTGATCAGTTTATATAAATTACATCTCAGTGTTTAATCCAAAGGGAGAGTAATAACTCTCAGCCGTAACTGGCAAAATGAGTAAAGTGAAAGCAATAGACAAGGTATACTTTGACTTCAGTAAGACTTTTTATATTGACTTATGTGCCACTACATATAAAGAAAGAAAATGTGGTTCAGATTACATCTCCATGAAGGAAACACCCACTTAGTTGAAACTCAGGAGCTCATTTTGTCACGTCTCACTTTGACTTGAAGAACTGACATTGGGTAAGGGCCCTGAGGGCTCCTGTCATGCTGTGTGAGCCAGTCCCTATTTTCATTGTTTACTTGTGCAGCTGAACGGGGACTTCAATTCTAAAAGTTTTTTTTTTATATAATTTAACCTGGTTGGGGATCCACATTGTGTCGGGGTTGGGACTGGAATTCCAAAAAGGGCCTAAATAAATTGGAAACATTATCTGGGCCAATAAAAGATGAGAAAAGAGAATAACAAAGTATATGAATGTGCATTGGAGGATAGCGAGCTTTAAAATGGATGAGACATCAAAAAAGGCTCATTTTGTTCTGGGATGTATTAACCACCTTCCTATTAGTAAGAGCTATAAGTCAATTATTTCAGTCTCTTCACCCTCGGTAAGACTTACGTTGATATACTAATATTCCATAAACTTTATAACATATCATTATGTAAATATTAGTACAGAGATAACTCAGTACATGACAACTATACTGTCCTTACTGGAAATTCTTAGCACAGTTTTTTAGAACAGGGATGTGTGAGTTCAGCTTTATGTTGGTCTAAGTAATTTGCATGATAACTTAAAGTAGTACATAGCTGCATGGAAGTGGTTTCTTTCTTGCAGATATTTGAAATTTTCAGCTATTTTTTTTCCTACTTAAGGGCAAAAGAGTAACCAGACCAACATGAGTAGGTGATCAGAATAAAATGCAACATACAATACAATGATAATAAAAAACAGAGCTCTGGGTGGCCCAAGCATTGTAGTTCATACTTCCAAACAGAAATGATCCATAAATGAATATTTTTCCTTTATGAAGCAACGATCCTTTAAAAATGACAGGACAAATCAGAAAAGGAGAAAAAAATAAACAAACATCTGTAGCAGAAAGCTACTGCAAATGCTTCAACATTTCACCAAAATGCTTTAAAAGACAGTGTCGGAATTTTAATTGCACTTGAAACAAGAAGCCTGAAAAAGTCATAATCGTGGGACTCCTGTAGCTGCCCTTAAGCGCTCCCAAACCCAATCGTACACATTCTCTATATTTTGCATCCAGTGCATTGTCTCCCCAAGATTATGAGACGGTTCTTTTGACAAAGTGCTTAAAACAATTGGCTGGAAGTTATTTTTCAGATCTCCTCAGACCTTTGCAAAAGCTTACATCAATCCCATTCCTAAACCTCTCTCACCACAGATTAATTGAAAGCTGTCCAGGGTTGTACTCTATGAAGCATTATTGGAAAAGAGCATGAGGACCTGTAATCAGGCAATACCCTAACCTGTTAATTGCAGTGTCAAACTGTGACTGTAAAAACTAAAGAAAACATGGAAATGTCTATTGAAGAGTCTGTTTAAAAGCGACAAATTTAAAATTACATCTTAGACTTTGGAAATGAAATGTTTCATCCTGTAAAGATGATTAAAGTAATTGTTACTCTTCTGAAGCTCTTTTCCTGCGGCTCAGCCAGGGACCTAAAGGTGGAAGTTCATCTGAAATAAATACAAACTTTTATTTTCCATTTTCTCCAATACATTAGGAAAAAAGAAATTACTCAGATTGGATCACTCTGTTCAGCCAGGAAAAAAGACAAGTGCTAGTAGTGCTTGGATTTCCATCTCCTTCACAATTAGTAGCTACATGAATAAAATACTTAACCCACTGAGTCGGAAACTACATCCAACGCAAAATGGTCAGCAGGACGAGGAAAGTGTCTCTGTCCCTCTACCCCTCTTTGCTGAGAGCCTACCTGCAGTGCTGGGTGCAGCTCTGGAGTCCTCAGCACAGAAGAGACATGGATCTGTTGAAGAGGGGGAAGAGGAGGCCACAAAAATGATCCAAGGGCTGGAACCCCTCTGCTGTGAGGCCAGGCTGAGGGAGTTGGGGTTATTCAGCCTATAGGAGAGAAGGTTTCAGGGAGACCTTATTGCAGCCTCTCAGTACTTCAAGGAGCCCTATACGAAAGATGGGCAAAATCCTTTTAGCAGGGCCTGTTGCAACAGGAAAATGGGAGAGGATTTTAAACTAAAGAGGGGAGATTCAGAACATATATATAAGGAAGATATTTTTTACACTGAGGGTGGTGAGACCTTTGCCCAGGTTGCCCAGAGAGGTGGTCGATGCCCTATCCCTGGAAACATTGCAGGTCAGGATGGACAGGGCTCTGAGCAACCTGATCTAGTTGCAGATGTCCCTGCCCAGTGCAGGGGAGTTGGACTAGATGACCTTTAAAGGATTCTTCCAACCAAAACCATTCTATGATTCTATTATATCTGTACAGGGTTTGCTATTTCTAAAGCAACACTGGAATACATCTATGCTGCTTCATAGGGGAATGACTTAACCATGAGGCTGCAGAGTTGATATCAACAGAAGAGTATAACCTCCTCAAAATAGTGTATGAACCCCTTTTGAGGAGCTCTGTTAAGAGCTGTTATGTCCTCTATTAAAACAGAGGGAATTAAACTGGATTTCATGTAGCCTGCTTGGGTGCTTTAATCCCATGCTAGTAGGAGAAAGTGCTTATCCAGGTCTGAAAAATTACTTCTAGACAAAACTTATTGGCTGATGTGACCCAACCTCCCAATACTTTCAGGATAACTAAACCAGTGCTCTTCAGCTAGCTCACAGTTTTCCAAATGAGACTACCAAAGAAACCCTCTCCTACTTCTACCACTGAACATTCTGGGACAGAACCAGTAACGCTTTTGTCTACAGTTGTGGACCAACTCAAGTCTCCTCATGCTGAGAAATTAATTTGCAGCCATGTCCTCAGCCAAACTACAGTTTCGCGCTCGCTGAGTGCAAAGTCATCTTGTACAATTTCAAAAATTGTTTTCTTGCAATTTTTCACAAGACTAAAAACTCACAGATTCAAACCAATCCATTCACAAGCCAGAGCAGTAATTTCTTTAGGTTAGGCCATCCAGATAAGGTATTCCTTTTCCTCAGAAGAGACTAGTATGCAGTTCATGAGTCATCTAGGTTGGTGGACAGCCTGTTATGGCTTGCAAGAGACAGATTGAAATGTGCATCATGTCAAGAACACTATCTACTTTTTCTCTGTAGGCTTTATGCTCCCAAGGATCAGAGAATGTCAGCCTAGCTTACTTCACAACTTAGGCTGACATTAAAAAGTGGCATACTCTTAATAGCTCTTCTTCATCTTTGGTGTCTGAGGTATGATGTAATATCTTGCCACTTACAACATCAGAGACTTTTGTTCAGCTCTAGATTGACTCGCAGGTGGTGAGTGCTCCTCCTTTAGGCCACATTTTCTGCAATTTCTCTGGCAAGCACATTTGACTGTTTAGTTTGAGCTGGATGAATAGGAAATCAAACCTGGAAGAGCTTCAACCTGCAATGAATGGCCCTAGACTGAACTGTTCGCATAGTGCTGATCGTAGACTTCTGCCCTTACGTTTTGCGTTTTATGTGCCATCAGCTCTATATTTCTTACCCATTTCCTCTCTGCATGCAGCTGCAGCCTTTGCAAATCCACATCCCCAGCTGCTACCACAAAACTGATCTCTCCTGGTGCTCTGCAGCTGTACTAATGCAGTGAGGGACAGGATTCCCATCCCCATAATCCTAAATGTAAGCAGGATGCTAGCCAAAGGTATTAAGCTGTTAAGAGCTGAGGACAGAAAAAAGAGAGTTAGTACCTATTTCTTTTTGCACCTGTAGGTTGTATATCCAGGAACTTCTTGTGGTGACTTTTCATTGCCAGCAGTAGACGTGAGGAGAAAAGCGTGTGTGCTGTTCTAGGAGCGGATTGCTAAATTGCTTGTTTATTTCCTGATTGTGTGGCCAATGGAAACAATAGAGCAGAACTTAGCTCTAACCACCTGAGCAGCTCACTGTCAGGCTTCCTTCACAAAGCATAACCGCAGGTGGATATGAACTCAACAGCTGTGCTGCCCTCCCCATTTTGTAGGTGACCTTGATTTGTGTATACCTGTATCTTGCTTTTGCATAGTCTCTTTTAAAATCCCATTTCTTTCCCATCCTCACTAATTCCTGCTTACTGTACTTTGTGTTAAGGTTCCACCCTGTCTTAACATGTACAAGGCAAACCAAGTAGAAAGGTGAGCTTTGTTCCTATTTTGATACCAATAAAATACAGCAGAATGTCAGCACACAGGACAAAGATGACAACTTAAACCAGAAATAGAAAATCCATTTGAATTTGGAACAGTAGGTAAAAAAAGCCATCAGGCCTACATCTCTGAACAGAATTGTTCTGACCAAGATGAATTTATTAGAAAAGACATAATTTATGAGAGTATTTACCCTGGTTATTAAGAGGCTGTGATGGGTACATGGAATCATAACATCAATATTGCAAATCATTAAATACAAGGTAGAGGAGAAACACACTTAGAAAACAGGGCTGCCTTGAGTGCTACTGATCTCATCTGCCTTTCATCTGGAGATTCACCTGATTCTACAAGGTTAGCTTTCCCAGAAAACTACTCTGGTTTCCTTGGTGGAGCTAGATCAATGAAGACAATAGAACTTGACAACAAATCTGCTGAAATGTAGGCATCCTAACACTAGAAAAGTCTCTCCCAAGACACCCCCCACTGTCTCATCTAAGTTTTTAATTCAATTGGGAGTCCATGGCTTCCTGAGATGTCCCAGAGTATCCTGCCAGGGCTCCAGCTACAATGTGGAGAGGAACAGGTCTTTTTTAATATCTTTAGCATTGCAAGGGTGTCTTTGACATCTTGTTTTACCATGAAATGGTGTCAAATGCCTCCATATAGGCTGAGTTCTCCAATAAGTTAGAAAACTCTTTCCCTTTGTTGGGATAGCTCAGATGTAGAAACCTACATTTTAGATACTCTCTTTTACTTAGACCCAACTGTATTTTACAACTTCTTTCAAAAGAATCTATTCATTAATTTATGAAGAAACATGTGTATTTGCTTTTCCTTACCACAATCATAGAAATGCACTAATGTAAGCCTGCGTGCTTAGATATCATTGATACTAGTGTAAATAATTGTATACTTGCCAATAGCAGAAACCTGTAAAGCACCTGTATCAGTTTCAGCCAGGATTTTTTTTTTTTTTTACTAATTATTTTTCTGGAGTTTGTTACAGAGTGTTCCAGGTTCTGGTTCCTGGACTGTGTGTACATTTTCTATCAGATCGTGTCTCTCTAAAAGTGGAAAACATTACAGGATGCAGAAACCAGAAATCCATGCCTCCCTTTACAGTACTTTTCCTCAGGGTCTTTTACATGCAATTAAATACTTCTTCTTGCCTTTTTTTCCACCTAATCCTATGGTTCCTGCATATGAGACTGTGGAATGGCTCAGCTTCAGCAAGGTGTGTGGATAGCCCTGTCAGTCAAGACATGCTGTGAAGGGGTATGTAACACGCCCTCTGGATATGTAGGTTAAATCCATCTTTTATCAAGTAATTTCCCATTTCAGAGTGTTATAACCTCTATGTCATTACAAAAAAAGATGAGAAGCTGCTCCACAAACAAGCCTGGCTCTGGCCACATGCAGTTACTTCAGTAATTGTTATGAGTCAAACTGCAATTAATCAGCAATATAATTTCCAAATGACTCTATGCTGGGATACTGTGATTTTAAATTGATATTATCTTCATACTTCTTTTCACTGCTCTAAATGTTTCTCATTTGCTTACTGCAACCAGTCAAATAGATTTGGCCCATGCAGGACTCACTGAGCTGCAAATCAGATTTTCCTGTTTTCTTCTACATTTTAACATGCTTTTCAGTCTCAGCAGGTTCAAAGTATTTTTTACCAACTGGACACTATTACAAGAATACTAGCCTTCCTTCTGTGCCATCTACAATACTTCTGATATATTCTTACATCAAGCTAAAATGCTTATATATGGAATTAATTTAGGGCTGACACATTTTTAAAGAATTCATGGCAAATGTCCCCACACTGTTGTCAGTATCCTGACATTAGAGAAACACCTTTTCCCAGCAAATACATGCAGCAAACAAAAAGGCATTCATGCAGATCTTCAGTTTGTGTAGCCTGTTTTGCACAGGGGTAGTTATGGTTGAAGTCATTAACTATGTAAATCAAAGCTGAGCCTTAAAATAATTTTTATCCATAAGTAAGAAACAAATATCTCCAGATTATCATTACATTTGAGAGATTTGTGATAGTTTGGAGTCTGTATTGCTTTGTGTCTTTCACTATTAGTTAGAAAGGAATGTATTTTCTATTTCTTTCTAGAAAAAAAAAAAAACCAACAAAATAAAACAATCATTCTATGTATCACCTGTATCAAAAGCCAATTTGGATTCTGAGAGAAATTATTGTTTGCTTGCTTTGTTTTCTATTGGCCAGATTTTTGTTTCAAATAACAGATTTTATCTAAAACATCAGCTGGACATAACTGTTTTGTCTGGTTACATCAGACTCTCATACAGGAAGATGTATCTGAAAAAAAAGTGGTGTTCTCCATGAGGTTTAGATACAGAATTCTTCTGTGTTTACTTTCTTTGTATCCTTCTATACTGTTTTCAACATTTACTTAAAACAGACATTGGTTTATTTGTTTTATGGGAGAAACTTGGTTGGAGGGATGTAGCTTATCTGTCTCATTGACCTGTATCTGATCGTTTCTCTCATTGTGATTTAATATTTTAAATGTATTAGATAAGTTGCTTCCAAAAGGTGGCTTTAAAAGTGGTTTTTCGTTATTTACAACAAAGGGAGATGAAAAAGACCAGCTCAAATGCAAATGCTTTCACTATTGAGTTGTTCCAGGACTTACTTAGAATGAATTTTACCGCAGATTTCTTCTCTAAAGCTAGTTCTTTGATGTCAGGTAGTATAGATTTAGAAAACATTTCTGATGAATTACTAGATCTAAACTGTAGCCGAAGTGCTAATCGGTATTCAGTTAAAAAAGAACAATGCTACAATTTTACATTGCTCAGCCACATTGCAATAGAGAAGACTGAAAAGAGCATGAACACATGCACATATTGAGTCTTGATATGAAAAATGTATGATTTTAGTAATTGAATTTTTGTGAATCCATTTTGGACTTCATGCAAACGACTTCCACCCCAAAAGAAATTTCCTTCTGCGATTTCACAAGTTAGACTTTAAAAGCAGTCTTTGAATGGTAAGACTAGAAAGGAATGAAGTTCATTACCCAAGGAAACCATGAATTCTCTTTGCTGCAAACTTTTAAGAGCCATGTAGAAAAACATGTTGGGCACAGCTTATTTATAGCAGATCGTGGTTCTGGTGGCAGAAGGGAGGGAATAGACCCCTCAAAGTTTTTGGCTGACAATTTAAAAAACTATTTCATTACACTGTGTTTAGGTACAGTTACTGTTGGTTCACTTCATTTTTTTGGTCTTTTTTTCCTTGGTTATGAATAGTCACATAGGCCATGGTTTGAAGTTTCACAGTATCATGATTGGAGACTTAGAGCAATCTCTAGGGCAATCACTGTGTCATCTGGGCACTGCAAGAAGCTGAATTACTTTAATGGGAAACATCCTTTGTGGAGGTTCTAGACCCATATTTTGGCTTCAGAATGAAACTTCCATAACTTAGCTGTGGTCCAAAGGGTGGGTGCTACCAGGAGGATAGCAACAATGACTACATTTGTGTATTGTAGTCAGTGCCATCTCCATTTGCTTGAGAGATCTGGTGCTTTGCAGAAGCAGAAGAGTTTAGAAAAAATATATCACTGTGCTCAAGACTTCAGGTATCTCATCTCCTCCCACAAAGGGGAAGCATGTAAAAGGGACATGGTGGGTCTCCTTGTTAGTACGCCGTGCTTCTACTTCGTATGCTCTTAATCCAACCCAGGTACCTGAGATCCCTGGCTTCCAATGGAAAGAGTGACCTATTGGTTACACCTGCGTCACTCACCAACTACTAAGTGTTTAGACAATGAGTTTGAAGTAGATGCTTAACTTCTCCACAGCCAACATAAGGGAAATGAATCATGCTTCAAATCTGGTAGTCAAGACTTCATTCAATAAAAAGAGCAAATTAACACAAATTTAGTGGGAATCTCCTAATGTGGTGATTGTAGAAGTGATAGATTAGCCAGATAAGATAGACTCATATTTGACCAAGCAAAAAAAGAAAAAATCCTTCATTAATTATTAACAATTTTTTTTTCAAGTAACAATATGCTTGGGTAATTATAAGTTTCTGAATTCGGTTGTGAAGCCATCATTCTTTTAGAAAAGATTCTCTAAAAAATGATTTCTAACTAAGAATAAGACTAGAAAAATAGAATAGATGTTTTGTCAAACAAATTAAAATTGTATGGGACATTGAAGGATTTAACCTGGCTGTCCTTACAGGTGGTGGGATTGACTAACATGATTATGCTGAAAATTTTATCTTTTATTTTATTCATTGTTAAGATGACCTCTATCCTTGGGGGGGAAAAAAAAAAAAAAAAAAGGAAAAAACACTACCTATTATACTTTCCTCTCCCATGCTCTTTTTCTAGGGTGCTGGTTTCTCTAAGGAATAATGTAGCTGTAATTAACTCCTGTTTACAAGTCACAGAAAGTTAAAAAACTCCCTTTTCATTTCAAAGCAAGCGATCAGGAAATTCAGAAACCCTTCCTTCCTATTTTATAGGCTAAATACAAATATATTTAACTACTAAATCCATTTCTGAGATGATTTGTCTGTGGCAGATGTGAGCAGTTATTGAAATAACACTGCCTCAGGTAACCACAGGCTCAGTTATATGTGTGCCTAGTCTATAACCTCACTTGCTGAGAATTTCCTTTCTACAGGCAAGAGTGCAAATAGCCCAAACACTATTTACCCACTGGAGTTTTAAACTTACAAGTGAGTTACATTATGTTATGTATATGAGCATACAAAGCTCAGTAGCAGCCACCAGAAGGACAAGACTAAAACAATCTCAGGATTGAGCAGAAGTCTCTTTCCAAATCTAGTAGGTGGTAGTTTGTGTCTTTCTCAGCTGCTCCTTGTCCTCCACTACTGTTGGTCTGATTAAGCTGCGTTCAGCAGAGGCTTGAACACAGTAGCCAAGTAAATGCAGCCCAGCAAACGAGGAGCACTCACATTTCCTGTCTGCAGGTTGGCCACTAACAGCTGACCTGAAAAATAACCCATAGGCAATGATGCCTGAAATGTCCCCTTTGTAAAATGAAATCACATTTCAACCCTGAAAGGCTGCAGCTGTGCTACAGTGGGCATCTGCTTGGACTAAAGGATGACAGAGAAAAGCGACGGTGAGTAGCTTTGTCCTCCAAAAGCTGAGGGCAGACACTGAATGATGCATTTCTCTGAGAAGGGTGGATTTGCTCTACTTTCTCTCCATGCTGGTTGAACACATGCCTCCTCCAGTTCAAAAACAGTCGTGTCATAGAATGGTTTGGGTTGGAAGGGACCTTTGAAGGTCATCTAGTCCAAGCCCCCTGCACTGAGCAGAGATATCTGCAACAAGAGCAGGTTGCTCAGAGCCCCGGCCAACCTAACCTAGAATGTTTCCAGGGATGGGGCATCTACCACCTCTCTAGGCAACCTGGGCCAGGGTCTCACCACCCTCAATGCAAATAATGTCTTCCTTTTGTCTAGTCTAAATCTATCCTCTTTTATCTTCTAAATCTATCCTCTTACCCCTGGACCTATTGCAACAGACCCTGGTGAAAAGTAGTAATAGTGCTGTAGTCAAAATTTGCAATTTACAAGACATCTACACCCAGCATCTTGATGTTGGTAGTACAATAGGCTCCAAAGAGACTTGTAGCTTCTGTGAGAAGCTACAACAGAGACTTGTAGCTTCTCTGTTTATGTGCCTTGCCTTTGCCTGGGCTAGCTTTTCTTTTTGTGACATCTACCCCCATCTGACAGTAACTCTTTGAATTATTACCCTGTTGGTTATCTCCCTAATAACAATCCAGAGTGGAAGGTGAGTTGTGTTGTGTGGAAGAAATTATTAATGTTTCTTTTTGCAAATAAAGTCATGGTAGTGTTGGGTTGATGGTTGGACTTCATGATCTTAAAGGTCTTTTCTAAACTTTAGGATTCTATGGAAGTTAACTAAAAGGATGGGGTCTGCGAGGTGTTTTGTACAGCTAAGAGCCGAGAAAAAGATTTATGCAAAGCCTGAACCACACAGAACAGCAAGGATTTGAATCAAAGGCACTAATTAAGCTGTCATTAACTTCAGTGGAACTGAAGAATTGACAAAAGTGGAAGCTTGTCTTCATTGCTTAAGATTATTCTAGTTCAGATTTATATAAGGGCTGGAAGAAGAACTTCCACAGACAAATCTCTCAAGCTGACTTTTTTTTTTTTAAACTTTCCATAGATTTATCTTTAAAATAAAAAATAAATACACACATTTGCAGAACTGTCGCGGTCGGGCGCGCAGAGGTCCGACCACCTCCCAAAAAGAGAAGGGTTGAGGGTAAATTGGGAGGTGGAATTTTTTTTTTTTTTTTTAATTAGATTACTCCACCCCTTTAGGTAATCCACATGAGGAAGTGGGAATTGATAAATTATTCTGTGTACTGCGGTCCCGGATATCAGTTTTATTAATCTTTGTTTTCTTCCCAATTATTTTATCCATATCCCATGAATTATAGCATATCTGACAGATATTCGTTATAGAGCAAACAGATTTCACTATTTAAATAGGTGTGACATGCTTTAAAGAGGTACTTGCAGTAGTATTATTTCATTTTAACAATACAAATAAAGCTCTGGTGACTGTAGTAAATTAATGAAAATTACTGAGTAGGGAGGATAGGGTAAAATAATGGAACTACCGCCCAGGACACTGAGTATCTGGAGGTGCTAGACTGCCTCCCATCATAGCACCCTCAATAACTATGGTAGGAAGTTTACTAGGCTTTCTGATGGTGATAACCTTGGTCTCATCAAAGTCGTCACAAGCACTTCAGAAAAAAAAAAAACACCTTTTCCTTTATCTCAAAACATGGAAGGATGTGGGAGACCTTATCACAAGCAACTTCCTATAGTGCTACCCGCTATACAAATAAAGAACAAAAGCAGCTGTGTTAGAAAGGAATTAGAATCTGATAATGAAATGCTGGCGGCAGTACAGAGCTGCAGAAATACGGCAGGAAGCAATGAAACAATATTGAGCTATAACAAAAATGGTGTTCAGTGTGCAGGACATGACAGCAAAGGGAAGGAGGAAGGGAACTGCAAGAAAAGAGTGAGGAGATGTGCAGAGGCTTTGTGCCTTCCAAAAGCCAACAGGCAGTATGGAAGGAAGCAAGTCAAGTTGTGTTTAAATAGAGCAGAGCTGAGCACTGAGGCCCTGTCAAAGCTGACTTTGTGATATAACCTTCTATAAAGTGGAGGTAAAGATTCTGCTAAAAGGGAAGGGGAGGTGAGTGATGCTGTGCTAGAGGAAAAAAGAAAATACACTCCACATGTCTCTTCAAACTAAAGGGGGAAGGTGTACATGTCTGTAGCCATTCTGCAAGTAGGTTACTCTTGAGCAACTCACAGGGTGAATTTTGTGTACAATAATGCCTAGTGCCACAGCCTTTGGGCCTCAGTGAGCTAATGCAATGTAAGTTTTATTTACTAAATGAAAGTTCAGGAACCACTTGGAAGAAAAATCACTGTATTGCCCAGTGTGTGGGTCATTCTGTGCATGGCTATGAAGTGAGTTGCTGACTTGTGTCGCTGCCTCAAATTATTTATTCCACTCTTTGGCCAGAGTCAGAAAAGACAATTGCAAAGCAACCAACCCTAAACCTGAACTTTCATTTTGTGAACACACCAGCACTGCAGCTTGCTGATTAGACTGCATGTATTTTGACAAAGTGCTGCAAAAGGACAAGCCTTTTATCTTCTCTCTTTCCTTGCACTGGAGACAAGCAAGAAAAAAAAAAAAAAGCACAACGCAGTTGGATTGGTTCCTTTTCAGTCACCTGTTCTTTAAGAAAAGTTTTCTTCTAAAATGCGCAGCCCCATAGCTGATGTCATTTATCAGCAATAAATATTGACAAGGGAGCGCATATGTATATATATATACAACTCTAGAGTGAGGAGGGCCTCTAACTCCTGCCACTTGTCTTAAGGTACAGCAGGATTCTGACTGGACGAAGGTAATGTATGCAGAATTTCATTTCAGTATTAGAGATTTTATCCATAGAGTCACTTGGTCAGTATTGATTGGGCAACATGCTACAGAGGCTAATGTAGTTAACATCTAAGTTGTACCAAATGTGATAATTATTTGTGTTTGCTTATAATAATCCCAGAGGAAGAATTTAAAAATAAATTTTATCTTCTGCTTATAAAGACTCCTTCCACCTGTCTGGGTGAGGAATTACTTCAGTGAAGTATAATTCTCATGGTTTTTTAGACCAAAATATGACACCTTGACTCACTTGCTTCATTCTTCAAACATGAACATAAATTAATCCATTCTGCAGAGGATGGTCAATCACAGGAAATGTTTTTTCTAATGTCATTTGAATTATTGTTATGTTGAGTTTATTTCATGTGAGTGTTGGGATATACCAGTACAGCTGTACTCAGTATATTGCCATCTAGAAATATTCATTATCTGTCCAAGCTTTCAGGTATATACAGTATGTAAATGTCAGTTATGTCTTATAGTGTGCAGAAGTTGATTGTGTTTTCTTAATGCAGAGTAAAAAATTTTTATAGTATTAAAGATGTAAACTCAGAGAAGGTGGAGAAAACTTATATCAAAATAACTGAAAAAACAAATATTCCCATTCCTACAAACTTCAGACCTCCTATACCATGACAGCTTTATCAGCTGGCAGGAAAAATATGAGTGGGTTTCAGACAGTCTGTGTGCATACTGTCGTATTTACTTCTATAAGGTATAAGGCAGCCAGAGGACAATAGCCAATATTTTTTCCTGACAGTTTTGTTAATGTCTAGGTGTCAGATGTAATTTGAGGGTGATTAGCACCATTTGCTTGAGCCATTATGATGCTGATTTAATGAGGAAACAGGGAGCAGGAAAGAAATGGATGCTGCTGTTGATGTATTCAGTGCTCCACTCCAAAATACCAGTTCCCAATATGGATGATGCAGAACACTGATGTGACGGTACTGAACAAACAGATGTATTTTTATATACATACAAGCAGTCAAAGATGAAGGAAATGCTGCAAATTCAAGGTATAAAGAAGTCAAGAGGGGGTTGATCCATCTGATAGAAGAAATACACAACTTTCTGCTGCTTAACAGTCTCTGCTTCAATGCAAGGTGGAGACATAGAAGATAGTAGTGCCCATGCACCAGCATTCACTCATTTGCACAGTTCCAGCACATCCAACTGTATTAGGCACCAACAAAAATAATCTTCTGTGTGGTAGGCTTGACCTTGCAACAGTTCTGTATCGTGCTCACATATCACATTACACCATAAAACTTTTGCAACAAAGATTAATTGATTTTAACATTTATTTTTTGTTTGTGTTTTTTTTTTTCTTTGTAGAAATGGGTCTACTAACTGCAATCTTTTTCCTGGCTGCTTTGCTATACCAATCTAATGGAGAGGTAGGATAATTCATCTATGCAAAATAGTCATATCTAAGCATATTCTACATGGCGTAGTCTGGTCTAGTGATCTATAGAGCTTTACAATTCAGAGTTGAAACTATTATTAACATGTTAGCATAACACAGTAGAAATGAACTCTAATTTTTCACATTTTTGTATTAAGATATTTCTTCTGCTTATCAAAATATTGTTCTCTTAATAAGACTAATTTAAAAAATACATTTTACCAAAAAAATACGAACCGAAGCTATTCTAAAATAATCTAGTGAAGTATTGGAAAACTAGGCCTCACTTCTCCTTAGAGAGGATTCATCTTGTAAGACAGAGATATCTGCTATGTAGATACTTGAATGTGAGCTATTTATCAAGATCTACTTAGTAATGAATGAAAATAAATAAGTACTTTAAGGATGTCAATCATCTTTTTCTTCAACAAATCTTGGGTGATTTACATCCTAAGTTGTTTGTTTCCTTTACTTGACTATAGCAGTAGCCTAAAACCACTGGCCGAGATGTTATTTCTATCACTGTAAATGTCTTAAGTTAAAAAAAAAAATGTATAACACCTCTTGGGATAGTTTCAATTGCTCAAACATATGTGTTTTAATGAAGCCTGAGACTCTCCAGAGTATCTGAGCCATTCATGGGTGGCTGTACCTTTCTGGAGCAACAGTCTGAGGCTAGGTGGAGGTCTCTGGGCATTTCAAATGGCATTAGGTGCCATTTTAAGCCACTGACTACAACTTTTTAAACCTAGAATTGAGCTCTGAAGGCAAAGCAGTGGAATTCATTTGTACTACTCAGACATTTCTGAATTTAGACTCCCTTATTTTGGGCTTTTCTCACTGATGATAAAAGCAATCTGAGGTGACCTTTAGATGTTTACATGTATGGTATAGATATCCAAAATTAAGTAAGATTATTCCATGCCTAGAAAAGAGACCATCACACCAATGGCAGAACTCATCTCACTGACTTAAACATAAAAGCTGTAGTTGTCCAGATCTCTGTCAGACTGTCTCTACAAACAAAGAGAAAGGGGTACAAAATGGTTCTTGAAGTCCTAAAAAAGAGTACAGATTTTGTGGGATGAGCTACTTTTGCCCTGTCCAGTAACATCAAAAAGAGTGAAGGTGTCTAGCTTAGAGTGGTATGTCACATTTCAAACATTAAGTAGGAAGAATCTTTACCTGAGGGATGCTTTAGTCTGGAAACTCCAATGTAAGCTCTTTCTCTGCAAGGATTCATGACCTGACAACACTATGTAAGAGACTAAATCATTCTAAATCATCATCTAAATAATTTTTAGCTTTCTTGAGCTTAGGTATTTCAGAAGATGGTCTGCAAACAGTCCTAAGTTATGATCCAGCTTCAAATACTTCCAAAGCTTACAACTGACCAGAGCTAGGGAGCTCAAAGTCAGTCTTGAGATTTGGTTCCAGAGCTAAGCTTTCTCCATGTTTGATATGGAGACATCTGAAGGTAGAATTCCTATCTACAAATTTCATTTAGGGTCATGTCTCCTAAAGAAAAGTGCAGTTCAAATTAAGGAAGAAAAAACAATTAGCCATTAAATCAACAATAAAGGAAAGTGGGGAATTTCCAATAAGCTTTACTTTGACAAGAAGCTCATAATTTTCTTGCTTATTAAACTTCTGATAACTGGAACCTTCATTGTTATTATATTCCAGGGTTTTCAGTATAAAGTAATGGACATTTCTTCCTTTCTTCTTTTTAGCTTCAAAATCATAAACAGATCCTTGAGGAACACAATGAAATACGGAGATCTGTAGTTCCCACAGCCAGGAACATGCTGAAGATGGTAAGATATGCATTGCAACTAGCCTGCTTTCCACATCATTAGCAGAAGATTGAAGCCTTTTAAACAACCCACACTCAGTGAACAGAGAGAGGAAATCAGAACCTTATCCCTTTGCTTCTGCAGGATTCATGCTTAATTTTCCACACCTTGATGCTGGGAGGACATTATTGTAAAAGTCCCAGGAAGGTCCACAAGTGCTATTTGAAACCTCTCTCCTAAGTATGTCTTAATTTCTCCACTTAGAAAGACTCAGTTAAGCACCATAGGAATGGTTCCATGCCTAGGGTTATTTGTCCAGAGGATCCATGAACTACAGTTTTCCCAAACACATCTACTTATTGCTGTCAAACCTACGTAAACACAGCTCGAGCAGTGGATCACAAGTTCTTGCCTTATGTTTGTTTATTGCAAAAGAAAGGAAGAATTTTCACGGAAAGCATTTAAGCCAGGATAAGGTATGAAATACAGTGATGTCTCAGATGATAGAATCATAGAATGCTTTGGGTTAGAAATGACCTTTAAAGGTCATCTAGTCCAATTAAGCTATGGATAACAATCTTCAGTGTGTGGCATAAGCAGAAGAAGAGAAGAGAAACACATGCCCTGGATGAAGGATAGTGTATGTAAAGCCAAACTGGAACTGGAGCATGAGATGCAGCATGCTTCTGAATTGCACACTGCTGGGGGTGCAAAAAAGACCTGTATCTTCATAGCCACATGTCCTCACCTGAGCTTGCTTTCCCCATCTCCACTCCCATCTGTCACCTCGATACTCTTTGTTATCCCTATCCCATGAGCATATGAGCTGGATAGTGCTTTATGGTTAAATCTGCAGGGTGAGACTTGCAAACATTCCCCAGGTTCAAAGTCCACCTGATGTCTATCACCACTGCGCCTGGTTTTATACCATTTTGCGCACTGCACCCTGCAGAGTTAAGTCAGACACAAAGCCAAAATAAAGCAACAGTGCATTATAAAATTCCAATTAATCAGGAACCATCTGGAGATCAGGACTGTGTGATACTGTGCGGAATAACCTGCTCTGCAACCTTTAAGAGCTGAAGAAATATGGTGCCCATGCCTCAGCAATGTAAACTGACACAACTCCTCTGCTTTCTCTTGAGGATTGTGGGAGCATTCAGTGCATAACTCCAAAGTCACTCCCCATTTTTTTTCTTCTTATAGTCTACACTAACCTGTCTGTGACCTGGATACTTCTTCCTTTGTGTCTTTCAGGTGTGGGATGAGAAAGCTGCCAGAAATGCTCAGAAATGGGCAAATAAGTGTGAGATGAGAATCAGCCCAAGAGACATGAGAGTAATTAATGGTAAATGACAAATATGAAGCCTAAGCTGATGGGTTAATGACAATTTGAGGATAACTTCTCTGCATGAGGTCTAGAACTAAGGATAACTTTTAATCTGTGGTATAATATCATTTTAGGATTACTAAACACAAAAGCATTATCTTTGACAGACAAATACAGTGAAAGACAAATTGTTGTAACTTGAGCGAGAGGGATGCTGTGCACTTGCCCTATATTTAGACCTTTCCTGAAGTGTCCACTTCGGCTCCGGCTGAAGACGAAACAGTGCAATAGACACCTTGATATGACTAAGTACAGAGAGTTTTGTGTAATGTACTGTAGTCAAATAAGTATCTGTGACTGAAAGCTCACCAGGAAAATAATTTTCCTCACAGGGAAAATAAGTTGGCATCATAGAGACTTTTTCAGGATGTAGCTTCAATCTCTCTGTCCTAACTCCCACCCTAGGGCTTGCTTCTCTTCTAAGTAAATAGACTTACTTCTACTTCAGGTGTCACCTGCGGTGAGAATATCCTACTCTCATCTAACCCAAAAACATGGCCTGAAACAATTCAAGTTTGGTCAAGTCAGTCCACCAATTTCAAGTACGGATATGGAGCAACTGCGAAAAATGCAAATATCGAGAACTATACACAGGTATGGACAATTAAAACAAACTGCAATGATACACTAGGAGTACACTTAGAAGAGCTGAGAGACATTTATCATCTGAAAAAAAAAATAATTTTCATCAA
This sequence comes from Eurystomus gularis, assembly GCA_013400335.1. Taxonomy (NCBI): domain Eukaryota; kingdom Metazoa; phylum Chordata; class Aves; order Coraciiformes; family Coraciidae; genus Eurystomus; species Eurystomus gularis. The sequence goes on from VZZY01018344.1 coordinate 32,315, forward strand.
ACCATTATCTTTCATTCATGCTCTAATCCAAAGATGAATGATAAATTAGAACTTTTTCACCCAGTTGTGAGGCAATGGAACCAGTATTTCGGAAGAGCTGACCAGAAGAGAAAGATTACTCTGTAGGAAAAAAAAAATAAATCATTACCTTTAATTTAGAAACAAATATTTTCTACATAAGGATGGAAATACTTAAGAGATATAAAGCAAAATATCTATGATGAAAATATTTTATTTTAAACCTTAGTATCACTCCAGAAGCTGTGTTCAAAAATATTTGGAAACTGGAAGACATGGTTAACTCATTTTTCTATTTATTCTTTCTGAAAGCTAAGCTGTAAACTTAAAAACTGAATAGAAAAACAGAACAAACCAAAAAAACCTATCTTCTGATTCTGTTATTTTGTGAGCTCTTTGATGAGAATTAAATAAAACATGACACCAAAATAACATGTTTATTTTTTATTCTACAGCTGATCTGGTACAACAGTTACCGGATTGGATGTGCAGTTGCCTACTGTCCTACAAACCACTACAAATACTTTTATGTTTGCCAATACTGTCCTTCGTACGTACTGTCTTTTTACTCATTTAAGACATGATAATTACGTTTTCAAAAACTACTGCAGTCCATTGGTCATGTGTAGCATAAAATGAATACAATTTATTTTAACCACTTATAACTTTGAAAATACTTATGTGAATTGTGGGTTTAACATCAGTTTAAATATTAATATTTATTTTATTTCACATTGAAACAGATATTAGGGAAATTATAGTATATGAAGAAATAAGTCTATCTCTGTCAGAATCAGGCATCATGCAGAAATAAATCATCCCGTAACTTTGACTACAAAAAAAAAAAGTCAGATGCAAAGTGATTTTGCAAAGCAAATGAATATTTAGAGAAGTAAAGAGCACATCTGAAAGAGCTGCATGTCAGAAGTCAGCTGCTGAGGTTATTTCCCTATAATCCACAATCACTTGAAAGCCATTAGAAAACCAGAACTAGGATTTTTTTTTTTAACTGATAATGCTATATAAATGCAAATAATCAATTAATTTTCTTTTTCTAAGTCTTATTGTCCTTCTTATTGAAAACCAAAGTTCTTCTGTTCTATGAATATCTGACACTAAAACATGACTGTCTTTGAAATTAACGTTATCCAAAAACTTCTGGATGGCTTTCACTGGGATAAATAGCAAACTCCTGTTAATGGCTCAGAGCTGCACTTTAACCTTGTTTTGTATTTCTTACAAATTTCAGAGGAAATAATGTAATGCAAATAGCTACACCTTACAGAAGCGGACCAAAATGTGCAGACTGTCCCGGCCACTGTGACAGAGGTCTTTGCAGTAAGTGAACGTATTCTTCTGCTCACAACAAATGCTGCACTACCTGAGATAACAATGTTGTTCTTTTGTGGTATTTTATTTTTGCATAGTTACTTCTTAACCTGGACAAAAGATCCTAGAACTGCCCCTTTAATTTCCCCCCAGAAATAGCAGTTGTTAAACACCCCACCAGAACAGACACAATCTTCAGTAGGGGAAGTTGGACAAGATGACCTCCAGAGGTCCCTTCCAACCTCAACTATCCTGTGACAATGGGTAAATTGTGTTGCTGTTGAGCAATAGGTGCATTATCACACCATCAATCTTCTGCTGCCCTCTCCTGGAAAGCTCAAGACAAAATGTCTTGATGTACATCTATATCTAAGGGCGCATCTACATCTATACCAGGATTCATACATCCGTATCTATGTAAAGATCTGCACAGTCCTCTAGTTTCTGCAGACTTCCACGTGGAGCAAGTCAAAGCATACAAATAGATGAGAACTGCAAGACACCATCTTTCTGCCTGCATTCCCTTTTCAATAATATTCAAGCAATTTTAACAGCAGAGCAAAAAGTACAAAGACTATATAGACATGAAAATTTGGAATTTTTTGAAAATGCAGAAGTATCACATGAGGACTTGGTTTTCAGTTAATATTTCATGGTTTTGTTTCTCTCTCTTGTATTTTAGCCAATCCTTGCAAGTATCAAGACTTTTATGCAAACTGCAGAAATCTGAAAAACTTGTTTGGCTGTCACCATCCACTGGTGAAGCAGAAGTGTCCTGCTACCTGTAGATGCACTACTCAAATCCTGTAATGTCTGGGTGGATGTCATTATAGCTGCTGTGAGACATACTTATTAGGGAAGATGAGAACTCACCATGAAGTGTATTCACTCTCAGCATATCAGCTCAGATTGACCTATAGGTAACATTTCTTTCTGAAATCTCACCTTTACTTCAGTCCTAAATAAGTCTAGTAGCTCAAAATAACCTCTGATGTTACTTTAGACTTCGTAGGAATCATGCTTAATCTACTAATGTGTTAATTGGTGGTTTTCATTGCAGTGGTTCTTCCACTGATTCACTTCTCTTTAATGGGAAACACACTTAAAACATTCAGTCTTTTTGCAAAATATGTTAAATGCCACTTAACTTTCTTCCGTTACCTTTTCTTTGATTATTAATGGAATGTATTCCTGCCAAATAAATATATGATTTACCACTGGTCCACAAACAGAACTTTTCATTAAAGTTATTTCTAGTTCAATTTTTTCATTTGGAGAATTCCTTATGGATATGTCAAGGCTCTTTGATACTTTATGTGAATGGGGATGAGACAGAAAAAAAAAAAAAGACAAAGCAAAAAAGTGATGCATGTTTTTATGGCCAAAATAAGAGGCACATGTTGAGTCTGTCAACTTTTACTCTATCACCTAAACGCAAAGCTTCTGATACATTTGTGTATGCAGGTGATAAATGATAACTTTTTTTTCAAAAAGCACCAATAGCAGAGAAATATTGAGGTTTTTCAAAGCATTCATACAAAAAGAGAGGTAGATATATTCCTTCCCATTCTCTCTACAAGTAAGTCAATCCCACACTTCCTTGGAATTCATATTGTAACATGTAGAAAAAAATGCTGCTATCAAAACAAAAGAAAAACAAAAACCAAATCACCAACAAAAAACTCCCTAGATCCAAGCCCCCCAAAATCCCCATCAAAGCATCTAATTTACTCCAGAAGTTCCCAGGAATCATCTTAGTGCCAATTCCTAGCAGTGCAAGCTTTTAGGATGTCTCCAAGAAGGCTAAGTTCAGCTGAAGGCCTTAGAAGTGCCTTCTCCCACTTCTATTTCCAGGCAGGCCACCAGCTTCTGCCTAGGGGAGGTTTAGCTCAATCTGCTGCACATGGTCACCATGTCATGGCCATTTGTCTGTTGCTTCTATGGATGCATTTCCTTGAGCAAAGTTTTTAATTTCCTATCTTTCAAGGCCCTTTACAATGCAGGGCAGGACTTCAAAGGAACTGTCTGTCTCTATTGACCTAGAACTGAGCACTTAGATTTGTTACCTGTCAGTGTCACTGGTTACATGGAGAAACTTTCTGACCCATTTAGCGAGGGGCATTATCACAATCATGCCTCTTTAGATACTGACAATATTATTACATTGAAAAAGAGTATTTCAGAATCACAGAATTAGAGTGGTTTGGGCTGGAAGGGACTTCAAAAATTATCTAATTCCAACCTCCCTGCCATGGCAGGGACACCTCCCACTAGACCAGGTTGCCCAAAGCCCCATCCAGCCTGGGCTTGAACACCTCCAGGGATGGAGCATCATCTTACAGGTTGGGGGTTTTTCTCACGTTATAGTTTTTTTCTGATCTTTATATTTTGAACTTTAATAAAAAGATAGATGCAGAAGAAATAGAAGCTATTTGCTTACAGTTTATAAGATTTGATAGACATTAAAAAAGGAGCTTATATCTGGAACAGCATCTTCTCAGTGAACAGAGAAGCTCCTTTCCACTAACCTTCCTCCTGACACTCCTCCCAAGTGATACATCCTGGTGTCATGTGGGGTGCACCAGGTTGTCCCATCAAACCTCCAGCTGCTCCTCAAGATGGGTGCTGGTCTACCATAGGTCTTGAGTCATATATACCAGCCCTGAGCAGGGCTCATTCCACTTACCACCTTCCCTTCCTATTTTAGAGTAAAAATTTTCTCCATAGGCTGCAATTCTGGATAAAAACACAAGAGGGTGAACCATACCCAGACATTCAGCTGCATTAGTTTTTCATTTTGCTACCCGCACGCAGGGCTCCTCCCTTTGCAACAAATTGAAGTTCTGGGCCTGGGCTGGCCTGATTTTAACACTTGCTTGCACAGAATTTCTTAGCTAATATTGGATGAATAAATAATCACTACATATAGAAACAGTTTGGTAGCAGTTTCTTCCTTTCCATTACTTTGCCCTGTCTCTGTTGGCCAAATTACTATCATATTAAAGCAATTTATACCATCAAATTAAGGCAATTTATGGTTTCCAGGATATCGATGACTAATTCTGGAAGCCTTGATTTCCTGCCTGCCTGAAGCTCAGTTTCAACATTGAGACTGTGTGCAATATTTGTAGAAAGTGTAACTGAAACCCAAACTGAGTGAAAATTTCCTCAGAAATCCATGTTTTCCTCAGAAAATACTATTCTATAAAACCCCACTTCTCTTACAGGAGGTGTTTTCTGGGATATTTTCCAAGATTTAACTCCTGTTTACAACAAGGAGATGAGTGTTAAAACTCCTTCCACGCACACACTTTTTCTTTCCTCCCTCTCTCTCTGGGCCAATGAATATTTAAAGAAGAACGATTTCATTACCAGAGGTTTCTGAGAGCTCCTTCCTGAAAGAGCCAGCTTTTGAGCTCTGAATATCCAGCTATGGTGTTTGAGCACGGCAGCAGCAGGAGCTGGAAGAGATGTTCTGCATCATGAAGTGCCACCCTAGAGCATCAGGCATCCTGCTGGGCTACTGCAGAGTATCCAGGCATTAACCTTCTTGGTTTCATAGGTGATTTCAAAAGATTCTGGGTTCCTACTGATGTGGAAAGGAAGAAATAGTAGGTGAGATGAAAAGCTACCTAGAGGATCCTGTTTCTCAACACAGACTTCAAAGAGAGCTTGGGTCACTCCACTAAGTTGTTCATCTTCCTGGAAAGGCTGAGATGCTCTGAATATGAGTTTCCCATGTACAGGTCACATAAAAGTAGTATGACATTCACTGAGATCCAGCATGTCAAATAATATTTTTTGCCATCCTCTCACTGTATTTTATAGAAACATAGAATGGTTTGGGTTGGAAGGGACCTTAAACATCACTTAGCTTCAACTCCCCTGCCATGGACAGGGACACACAAACTTATTTTTTATACATACACCCTGACAGTTGTTTCCTTTGTGGTACTAGCACATGCTTTTTGGTATGTGCTGAAGTTACATCTACAGAATTGTGCTACTTTTTAGGTGTAGTTCAGGCAAGAAGCTAGTAACATCAATAATTTCTTACAATTTCTGTTCTGGTTCCAGGTATACTCACAAGAAGCACATACGCTGAGAGATGATAAGAGCAACGACTACGGTACAAGTTTAACTCTTATCTCAGGAGGATGATGTAAGAGGTCTTCAGCAGTCAACTTACATGACAAGGGCTGTAAACACAGAATTTTGAAAACAAATGTTATAAAGTAAGTCTTACAGCTTGTGGAGAAAGAACATTTTTGATATTTAAAATGCACCAACAGCAGTAGTCATGTTATCTAATTTGGCTGCCTGAGAATCAGCCTCTGGAATAAGCAAAAAGGAAGGTCTTTGACTTCTAGTATGACAAAGTCTTGCTGAGAGTCATGGGTCTAAATCTTCCCTGTTTTTCTCCATCTGTTGGTATGATAGAGAGAACAATTCTTCCATAAATCTTGTCTGACTCATGTTCTTAGCATAGCACACCTACAATAACAGCAGGTTAAGCAGCTAAAGCTAAGACTTTATACTAAATGGAAAGCAAGAGTTGGAAACATTGACATGCCATTAGAAATTCATGTTGTCAGAATACCCCTGTAATGCCCAAGAAGCAAAACTGTAGCAAGATGTTTGAGCAAGACCAAGCAGCAAAGGGCCATCAGAGCAGGGACAGGATGAGGATGTTCCCCACCCCAGAGCTGCTCCTGGCTCTTCTAGGCCAGGTTGCCAAAAAATGGCTTCTAAGTGTAAGGGCCACAGGTAAACTGTGAAAAACAGGAGAAGGACTTTCTCATTAAGAAGCCACATGACAGTTACTGTCTCTGCTCCAGGCTGCAAGCAGACATTTAACCTCCATGTTTCAGTCTCGCTGACTGCAACACAAGAGATAAACTGACATAGTTGTGGCAAGGAAGATTAATTCGTGAACTCTGAAAAAGAGTCTATGAAGCACTAAGACCTGCTAATTATAATATCGCATTTGGTAGCCACACCTCCAGTATATCTCAGTTTAACCACGAGTCAATGGGACATGGGGCAGCAAGAGATACGAGTAAGGAAATGACACTCCCTCCTACGCTGACCCACCGGTGATGTCTGAAAGTTCATGGGCTGGTCACTGGGCTCAGTCGTCTGGTCTTGGGTCTGTGTAATGCAGCCATGGGGCTGTTCCCTAGGACTAAAAATGATCTTCTGACACCCACATCAACAGCAAGTCTTGAAGAAAGGTAATATTTAGGAAAAGTTGAGGTAACAGATTGGAATGTAAATACTCTTGCATAGATTAAGGAAATGGCCCATGGTAACTATTCCTTCTGTTAATGATGGGCAACAGAATGCTCACCAAGTTTAACTGAAAATGATCCTTTAAAATGCTTATCATCAGATTTTTGGTGTTTTTTTTTCCACAGTAACAGAAATGATAATTTCAAATAAAATGACATTTTTCTCTTTCTGTTTCGCCTCATTAACAACTCTCTGCTTTCTTCTCTTCTCCCACTTATGCATAAAGTGATGGAAGGAGCACAACCCAAGCTGTCAACCTAAAATCAAATTAAAGATTTTAATTGTTTTGTTGACAAAGTTTGAAAGAAATACAATATATTTTTAATTATTTATTCATTTACTTCAAAACCAGCTTTTTTTTTTTTAGGAAATGCATAATCTGTCTTCTTTAAAAAGTCGTTTCCCAATGTAAACATGCTCCAGAAACCTATACTGAAGATAACAAAGGAAGTATATGTTAAACTATATTATTTTTATTTAGTGATACACAGCATTCCTTTTGCAGCCAGAGATAACTCAAGTTTCTGACAAAGTGATTCTTGAAGGGTCAAAAGCTACTTTTTTTTGGCAACTGTTGAAATTTAGCCCTTGTGATTTTGGCACAGGATTGAACCACTGAGGAGTAAAGGAGAGGTTTTAAGCACTACTGCTTCCAAAGCACAAAAATTACACAAAACCAGTCATTTCAAAGCAAGAATGGATTCACCTCTTGCACAGATGTGGCTGTGCAACTCTGGCCATATGATGGTGGAGATTTTCCTCCTTCAACCTACAACTTACCTGAAAAAATAAAAATGTCTCCTACTTTTTTGAAGTAGACCCTTAAGTTAGCACTTCTTTTTAAGAGTGGTTCTGGTGGCGGTGTCACTATTGTTTATGTCAGGAAATTATTCTCAACCTACTGGTCATTGCAAGTGACAAAACCGATTTTTTTTTCCCTTTCTTTTTTATTGTACAGGGGGTAATGCATTAGTAATGCAAAACTGTGCTTGATTAAAAGGAATAAAACTAAAAGATAATTGAGCTTCTGCAGGAACATTTAATAACCTGGAGATCTATCACATGGAATAGTTTAATCAGGCAAAGTTCTAGATGTCCTCCTCAGCATTCATCCCCAGTTTGTGGCTCTAGGCAAACCCCTTGAAATTTTTTTCACTTCTATGCTTGCATATATATTTA
>VZZY01018346.1:0-31490 GCA_013400335.1 Eurystomus gularis
CAGCTTCACTACATCTTTGTAGTTCTCATGAGTGGCCTGCCCCCTTTTTCAAAGGCCATGAACTCTTCTTTTGTTCCTGAGTTCTGGCCGAAGCTCTCTGTTCAGCCAAGCTGGTTGTCTTCCTCACCAGCTTATCTTTCAGGATATGGGAATGGTCTGAACCTCTGCCTTTAAGTCTTCCTTCTTGAAGTATGTCCAGCCTTCCTGGACTCCTTTGCCCTTCAGGATAGCCTCCCAAGGGACTTTGCCAATCAGTCTCCTGAACAGGCCAAAGTCTGCCCTCCAGAAGTCCAAGGCAGCAGTTCTGCTGACCCCTCCTTACTTTTCCAAGAATCAAAAAATCTACCATTTCATGATCCCTATGACCAAGATGGCCTCTAATCATTACATCCCCCACAAGTCCTCCTCTGTCAACAAGCAGCAGATCCAGGAAAGCGCCTTCCCTAGTTGGCTCCCCCATCAAATGTGTCAGGAAGTTATCTTCCACACAGTCCAGGAACCTCTGGGACTGTTCCCTCTCCACTGTATCATATTTCCAACAGACATCTGGGAAGCTGAAGTCCCTCATGAGAACAAGGCGTAGCAATCATGAAACCTCTCCCAACTACTTACAGAGTATTTCATCTACCTCTTCATCCTGGTTGGGAGGTCTATAACAGACTCCCACCATGATATCTGCTGTGTGGGCCTTCCCCCTGATTCTTACCCATAATGACTCAACCCTAACTTCACCATCATGAAGTTGTACACATTTGTAACTCTCCCAAACATAGGACACCACCCCACCGTCTCTTCTTCCTTTCCTATCCCTTCTGAAAAGTTGGTAGCCATCCATTGCAGCACTCCAGTCATGTGGGTCGTCCTACCACATTTCCATTATGGTAATCATATCAGTTTTCTTGGTGAACAATGGCCTCCAGCTTCTTTTGTTTGTTGTCCATGCCACATTATGTGTTGCAGTAGAGGATATTAGGTAGTTTAGTTATTGGAAGCAGAAAAAGTTCATTAGTACAACTATCTATCAGTTCCTGGCAGCAGAGTCATGACTCCTTGACCCCCACAGACCCCTTCATGTAAAGCTGCAATCCACCTACCCAATTCAACAGCTCTCCAGTCTTGAAAGCAGTTGGATGCCACACAAATTTAATTTTTCCACCAGAAAATTTCTTTCTCTACTGCTTCTAAGTCCAGAACACACAAACCAGAAACTTCATGCATGACTTTATGATGTTTAACATTGCTTTTATGATTTTGAACATTTTTGAGCATTAATCAACACTACCTCCTCCAACAGTGAAGGATGGGTAAGAATACTTGCGCGTACAGCACATAACAGACTGCAGCCAATGCATTAATTTCACTTATTTGTACATAGAAATTTGTTCATGTATCATACACCCAAATAACTGTGAATGAAATAGGTGGCAAGCCCCAACCAAAGTCCAGTCTAGGTTAATAGATTAGATAATTGTCCAGCCTTCTTATCCTCCAGTTCTGTCTAGCAAATATAATCACATAGATCAGGCTTCTCACAGAATAGACGTGCTCATTTATCACGTGTAAAACCTGGATACAATTCTCTACCTTGGAGGGACTTAAGTTCATACGTCCAACCTTCCACTTCCCTATTCACAATGAGGTGGAGGAAAAGAGACACTTAACTTACGTTTTAAGTGCCTTGTTTCAATAAATATTTAATAATTAAAAATAAAAGAAGGGTACAAGCAACTACAAAAGCAATAGTATATCTGAGCTTTGCCACTCAGAAACTGATTGCAATCCTATCTGTACGATCCATGGTGTCCAGCACACTGTTTTGAGAGGTGAGAGGAGGGCTCAAACCCATGAAAGATGAGGAGAGAACTGTACTCAGTTTGCCACATGCTGGCTGACTGCTCTGGCAGAAAAACAATGTAACAGGGTACCACAGTGTCAGCCTCCATTCTACTGTCCTGAGAAGAGATTTAGGATCACAACATTTCAAAGATATGACAAAACACGTCAATTCAAGCAGCCTCAGTGACTGAATGGCATGGTAATTTCCTATATTGTGTGAATTTGGGTGTTCTTTGAAAACCCATCCGATAAGCAGGATCATCCTGCTACTTTTTGTCTTTCACATATACTACTCACACCAGTTCTGAAGCTTTTAAGTGTCCTGATTCATCATCTGTTCCCGAGTAACTAAAGAGACTTAGGATTATTAGTGACACTAGTTTAGCTACACCTACATATGGTTTCTCTAGGGTCTTCCTGAACAAGACAAAGGAAACAATACAGATACCAGGCATTCTGCAAGTCTTTTAGCTAGTATCTTAATGCTCATATGGAAATGGATTATATGCAAGTTTGAACAGACTTAGCATTACATCCTGTAGTGAATTTCTTCAAGTAAAAGGTTTTATTTGGTGCAGAAAACTATGCTTTATAACAGATACAGTGAATAGAAGCAGTTTGGCTAGAAATTTTAAGCAGTAAACTGTGCTTTTGTGCAGCCACACAGTGAGCCTGAGAGCCACATTCTCTGGCTCTAAGCACAGCTGTCTGTGCTGCTACTCATCAGTCTTTGCTCAAGGCCAGTAAGAAAATGTCTTGGTTGTGATCAGACCATTTCTCTCCTAACAATAAAAATGAATGCTCTGCACAAACTTTACCGGCTCCATGAAAATCAAGTCATAATTAAGTTGCTTAAATCAGAATGAATTTTGTACTTACTTACATGTAGACCTCAGTTGTACCTTCATTCTTCAAGACAGTTATATCTCCCCAAACACACTAGTATATCTGCACATTGCCTTTTACTGGGAGAAGTGGCACAAACCTTGCTTTGCAAGTTTAAATATGAGAATGTATTCTACTTATAATTCCTATAAGGTGTACTCTGGGACGAAAGCAGAATGATTTTTTTTCCCTTGAGTGAATTCTGTATTCTACAGGCATCATGAAAGTAAGAAGCACCCACTTGGATTTTCTTAATAAAAGGAGTATGATTTAATAAAAGAATATAACACATTTGAAATGGTCAGAGATGTATAAGACTGGATGCCTCATTTTAAAACTAAAAATACTTCCCTCACTTCTAAAAAGCTGCTCCCATTCTCAACACATGCTACTCCACACTAATAATATCTTGGTGTAGCTAAAAGATTAGTTACAAGGTGCACTCTATTATTTTAGTTCCTTGACATCTATTACCAGGAAACATGGAAGAATTTTTCAGATTCATAAACAAAATCAACTTTAAAAATGAAAAAAATTACAAAAGAGACTATTTCCACAGTCCTTTTTAGCAGACCTGCTGAGTACCAGCTATCACACCTGATGTACAAACTCCCTGAACAGTCTAAGCTCCTACTCAACCATATGCTGCATAAAATCTTCTACATCAAGTATAACAAATTATTTACTTGCTTAAAGATGTCCTTAACTAAATTGGAGTTTAATACTTTCCTTCCTGCCAGTCCTTGCACCTGTTCAACAAAGCCTGGCTAGACCAGTCTTTCTAGTTTTCCTTTCCTCTATTACATCTGAAAACATTTGTTTTGTAGGGCTAGGGAGCATTTTGAGTCCCATAGGTTGCAAAATACTCTTCAGCCACTGTTTTAGACCTCTGTTCCTGAGTACAAGTACATACCTCACTGGCTGGCTACTCTTCCAGATAAGCAGCCACCTCTCTGGACTCAAACAAATAATGCTTTGCAGTAGGTGGGAATGACACCTCTTCAGAAACAGTTTTAGATCACAGATTACTACACTTAACGCAGAATGGCAGAGAATTAAGCAACTTTTGTTATTTGCTAGTCACAGGTACCATATCCAGTCTAATAGTATCTTAAACCAGTTTACCATAGTCTTCCTACTGACTTAAAAACCCAGAAATAACTTGTAGGAATTGAATCCATGTGGTTTCTCATCCAAGACTCCCTGAACAACAAATGGTGAAAGGCACATGTAAAACTAAACATGGTTTTCCCCCACTTGAGTGGTAGGATACAGTCAGACTTGTACAGTAGATCAGAGTCAGTCATCAGTTCAGACACCAGTTTACTTGGGGGTTAAAAGAAAGTATCCTGACAATGGTGTTTACAGGATATGTTTCTGAGGTCTGGCCAGTCCAACAATTACTTTCCATTGTTTCTGAGGCAGTTTCTAATAGATGGTTTATGTTTTCTGATGGTGACAGCTTGAAAACTCCTTTCACTATCCTAACAGCTGATTAAGTGGCATTCTTGTTTTCAGACAAATAATCAAGGGAACCATGAATTTTCTCTTATCCAGAAATTCATTTAATGTTCAGATATTTGTCTTATCCTGTGAAATTATCCTGTGAAAACTGCTACTGCACAATATAAGGACAGACAAGTATTGTGTTGTACATGAGTTTTTAGGGTAATAAGTAGAATATTTCTAGAAAAGCATAGGGTTTTTTTATTTCTTTTTTTTTAATTTCTGTGAGAGGTTAGGCCTTTACTACCCTCTATGGCATTTTATTGAGATTTTAGATAAAAACATACCATAGTTGAACTATCACCTCTGAACAGTAGTTTCAACTGGTGAGGCACTGCATAAAGATTCAGTCATTTCCAGTGATGTTCAAATGTCCTATCACATTTTTCAGTCCTAACCAAAGAACTATTGATTTTAAACTACAGTGTCATGGATTATATTACTGAAAACGAGTTAGGTAGAAACTTTCTTTAATAATTAAACAGACCTGAAAAGGGAGCTCAGTTCTTTGATTACCTGTGACTTTGCATTCTATTTCAGCTTTGATCTGGACAAGCAGGTAGATAAATGGTTTACATAGAAGGTCACACAACCTCATTCACTTAACACTGGAAGGCTGTATTACATATAGATATAGATATAGATATAGATATATAGATATAGATATAGATATAGATATAGACATACCATGCATTTACCTAATGTTCACACTCTACGCTTTTAACTGAATCCAATGCAAGTCTGGAGTGCTCTTTAGTTCATAATAAAAGCAACCTAGGGTAGAATTTCCAGAGCCTACCTGTAGGACTCCATCCACTCCTAAGCCTCCTTTTTCTATGATAGTTTTTATCAGGGACAATAGACATTTTCAAAGGCATCAGCTGATTCCAAAGTTTTTCTTCTCCTGAGAACACAAAGTCCATTAGCAGAATCCCTATTCTTATGTACTGCCTTGAAGCTGATCTTTTCAGCCTTTACCTACAGCCAATATCAGCCACAGGTTATTATGAAATAACATGCTCATGTTTTCTAATATTAAACTTGCTAGGTCTTAACTGCTTTCAACTATATTACATTTTAAAAATGCAAAAAAGGTTCCCTTTTAATCCCCTCAATGTAATTGTCTATATGCACAGAAGATGGAGATATCATGTTTCCTGCTGGAACTGTTAGAAAACAAGAGGAGAGCGAAGAGGTGGGGCAATAGGGTCTTGGAAGATGCAGAATTTAAATAAATGAAGTGCTTCTAAATTACTAATCGCAATCACTTTGCCTAGCCTCTGCTCCCCAGTAAAAGTGAAAGGTAATTTCAGCATTCCAAACATGCTTTCACATCCCCATCCCTTTAGCCTGTGTATCACACCTCCAGCTATGCATTCAGCATTACGCTCATGTTCACTGTAAACACCATGCCATTTCATTCTGTTTCTTTGACATGGGCTCCCTATATGAGTTTACAATGAGGCATTTTCAAGACTTAACCTGTTGGAAAGCATCACACAGATCTAGTATTCTATACATTCTTCCCTTCTTTGCCATTCTTAAGAGTCCAAATCAGTTTGGTATATTGGGCTTTCCGCAGGCAGGAGTCTGTTCCCATCTCATACTCTCCATAACCCAGAGACATCCAGTATTATTTGGACTGTTCACAATTGGTATTATTTTTTTAAAAAATAAAACGTGTTAAAGCCAGTTTCTCAAAAAGAATTCTTTACGTAAATATGGCCTTAGTACTTATGATGACTTAGTATTTATGCCTTTTTAAAAAAAAACGATCAAATGGACAAGTAAGATTCTCATGCTGTAATAAAGGGTATGCATCCCTGTTTTATTTGAAAGAATGGGAGTTTTAGAATAATGGCTACAGAACATCTAGTGCCTATCACAGAAATCACCCTTACTGGAAAACAAAGCACATACTTATCTATCACTAGATGGAGGCAGTACAAAAAGGGCAAAAATTACAATACCTGTGAAAATGGAATAGTCAGTGCTTCAGATTTCCGCTTCCAGCCCTGAAGTATGGTACTTGTATTTTTTATAGAATATGTTTTACTACACATTTCTTACCTTACAAATGAATCTATTCTAGGGTCGCAGAGGCTGGGTACAATATGACTAGATACACAGCAATACAGCAGGAGTGATTTACAGCATGTCATTTGTGTGAAACAAATTGGCACCTAACCTGTAGTATCTATGTTTGTATCTGGTTGAAGGAGATAACACTGTGAAGTACATCACATTTGTTATCTTGCTATAATACAAATTTCCCTTGAAATGACTTACTCTTGTATCACTTGTGAATAGATGGAAGAAATGGAAGAAACTTAGCATGAGTTCTTTCATATGAAAAAAGGAAATGGATGGCCTTATACCAAGATCTCCAATTTAGTTCCTAACATATGTACAATTTCAACTTGACTTCACCTACTGAAACAACTGACTTACCATTTACAGGAATAGTTCTTTAAAAACTCTATAGTTTGGGGTTTTTTTTAATTTGTCCCTGGTTAAAATCCAGATTATGATCCATGATCATAATGCTGAGTGCTGAAATGACTCATATTATTTCAATTGCAATTATTACTCAATTGCATATGAGCAATTTACTCATGAGTGGGAGAAATGGCTGCAAGCATTTCCTTTAATCCTGAAACTTTTCAGTCTTTCAGCCTTTGGCTTCTAACTTGGCTACATGATGAAATTCTATTCCGTCTCTCCTGTTCTTCATTGACATTTTTGCTCTTGTTGTTGCTCTTATTGAGTAAACTGGCTTCAGGATACATTTAACAACACTACCATTGCAATATGGTGAAGGTGACGAAAATGGCTAAAATGTAAATTATCTTATGTAAATCTTCTTCCCCATTTTAATTTAATGCCAATAAAGGAAAGAAAAAGGCCCAGAAATGCCAAATTTAGTACTAATTAAATAAAACTAACAGAAACTAGCTGGCAAAGCTTATGAATGTAGATTTTTTTCTCCCAGTTTATTTAGTGATTTTTTTTTTTTAAGGAGTTTATCAGTCAAGATTTTGAGGTGATTATCCACGGAAAACAGCAATGGAAGAAGAAAAGCAAAAAAAAAGTGAGGGAAGGCTTGAGACTGCACAAAGGCACCTCAGTAGAAAGCAACCCACAGTGAGGTGAGAATGCCAACTGCAGAGCCCAGGTCTGTTTTTTAAACAAATAAAGAAGACTAATGGTATCCTGGGATGCATTTGGCAAGGCATTGCCAGCAGATCAAGGAGGGTGGTCCTTCCCATCTACTCAGCACTGGTGCGGTCACACCTGGAGCACAGTGTCCAGTTCTGGACATCCCAGTGTAAGTGAGACATGGACATACTGAGAGAAGGGCCACAAAGATGATGGAAAGACTGGAGCATCTCTCCAAGGAATTTCCTACAAGGAAAGGCTGAGAGAGCTAGGACTGTTCAGCCTGGAGAAAGCTCCAGGGGTTCTCATCAATATGTATAAATTCCTGAAGGGAGGGTGTACAGAAGATGGAGCCAGGCTACTTTCAGTAGTGCCCAGGGGTGCGAGAAGAAGCAATGGGCACAACCTGAAATACTGGAGGTGCCGACTGAACATCAGGAAGGTGAAGGTGACTGAACACCAACACAGGTTGCCCAGGAAGGTTGCGTAGCTCCATCCTTGGAGATATTAAAAAACTGTCTGGAAATGGTCCTGGGTAACTGGCCCTAGGTAGTCCTGCTTGAGCATGGGTATTGGACAAGATGACCTCCAGAGGTCCCCTCCAACCACAGCCATTCTGTGATCTTTCTGATCTGATCTCCCAGCCTTTTAAATACTCACTGCTATGCCTTCTCCTGCCTGACCCATACAGTAGCAATCCTAGGCATATGTGATACTTAGTACGCCCACCTCTGCTTGTATCGTAGATCTATTGCCATGTACTGTCTTGGTGAACGTAGTGCTATCTGACTCTTTCCATTTCCGATCTTTTTCTAGACAGCCTTCTAGACATCTGTTCTCTCTTGCCTTGGCATATCTCTAACAGTTAGCAATAGTAACTTTTGTTAAAGACAGGCGCTTCTGCATCTCTATAGAGAATGTTACATAAATTAAACAGGTACTACCAGTGTATCTAGAAAAGTTAGTTCAGAGATCATCATTTTGGATTCCTAGCATTTGGAAGTAGAAGTCCAGTATGCAATTACAAGGCAAAACAAAATTTTATAGGTAAAATTCTCACTCAAGTAACTCTGGGCAAATCCAAATTTTAGGGGATGGGTGCAAATGCAACAGCTGAGCATTTGCCCATACTTGTGATTAGTCAGGCAAATTCTTTAAATTTGCTGCTACAAACAGAATATTTGCAACCTAAGTAGACATACAGAATTCTGGGCATATCATGTATAATAAAAAAAACATTGGCCAAAGGTTTCTTCCCTAATGAATTTTCCCTAAGAAGGAACAATCTTAGAACCTCTGTTAGAAATGCCTGGAAGCGTTACCATTAATAATCAAAGCAAAACAAAATGTATTTTTCTTCTAACTGCATTTTTTTCCTTTCAGTATAGAATAGGCACAGCTAGTGTACTTCTTTTCTTGCTGTCTTTACTGCAAAGCTTTCCCAGGATGCTCTATCTGGTCAGACCCCACTAAAATCATCAGCAAATAGAAATATCTTTAACCTAGGCTTAAAACCACAGTTTGATCCAGTATTTAAGATCTTGGCCAGAAATTTTTTTGTACAGTTACCGTCTATAGTGACTGAGAGGTCAGAGGCTACTTTGCTACTCAAGTGCAAATGGAACAGCAAATGTACTGGAGTACACTTGCTGCCAATTGTAAGGCCAAGGCTTGTTTTGCAGTAGGGCATGGAAGATTAAAATACCACAGGAAACTTGGCTAGAAGATAGGTCCAAGTGGACCTTGAAGGAAGTAATTACTTTGTACTACTGTACTCCCTATTCCTCCCTCTGCTCTTTCACTTCTTTATGTGCTTAATTGTAAATTACCCCTCACTCCTTCTATCACTGTTTTAGTTTTTCCTTGTATCAGTGAAGCGATACGAAAGTGCAGGTACTAAATTCCTGCTGTAAAACCAGTGCCAATATTTGGTGTCTATGAGCTTCAGAGCACTTCGAGCACTGGAGCTAGTGACATTACAAAGCTTGTTAACGTAAAATCTTCTTTGTGTTACATTTTTTTGCAATACATTTTACAAAAATCTACCCCAGGGAGCCAAGGGGCAGTTGCTTCTTTATTACATTTTAGAAGAGACACATTATTAGCGTTCCAGTCTATATATTATGAAATTAAGTGGATACCCTTGGGGTTAATTCCTTGTTGTAATTGTAATGAAAAGAAACAATTTCTAACCCTCCATTTAAGATCTATAACTATTAAAATCCACTAGTCTTAGTGACTCCTGGGGCCAGGGAAGTACTTCAGTGTATATGGAAAAGGGCATTCCTACAGTGTCCAATATCAGTAATTTATAAAAATAACAGCCTCCAAGTGGGAAAACTAACAAATGATTTTCCATTGAGCCCCTCCCTGCTGTTTACCATTGCATGCCGGATTCATCAACTACATAAAATTATATGCATATAGAAATTATGGAGCTGGGTTCTAAGATTATATTTTGCCTAGAGGAGGAAAGGTAGAGCAGGAGTTACAGAATACGATTAAATACAAATAAAAATTACACAACACAGCCACAGAGAATCCTCTTAGCAAAAAAAGTTTAAAAGCCACATTTTTTTCCAGCGTTTTTTCTGTAGTAAATGACCTCACCTGCTTCAACAAATTTTAACTAATAATAAAACACTTTTAAAAAAATAAAGACTAACCATCTATTTTTTAAAAATTTACTTCCATCTGGAATTGCTTAATTTATTCAATTTGGGAGATATATAGCAGTAATAATGTTATTGCCTGTTCTTCACTGTCTTTATTGTGTATGTGGCTGCACTTTTTGTGAGAATTCCTACTCACAAGTGTTTTCCTACTGACTTTAATGTGTTGTCATATGTGGCAGGTTTCACCATCTCTCCTACATGCTTGTACTCCTTTTCACTTTTCATAATGCTCAAAAGAGAGAGAAGCATTTTCATAAATGAGATGAGAAAAAATGGTTTTTAAAACTGCAATAGTTAAGGGGAGATGCAGGAATACTGCACTACAGGAACCTGTTATTAAATCATTTTTATGACTAGTTTCCAATTTGACAGCAAACATTTAGCATGTAATTCAGTTTGTTAGTATCGAAATAAAACACACATCATCAGAGAGTGACTTCCAATTTAATATGCTTATTAAGATCATTGTTTCTATTATAAGCTAAAAATTGTGTAAGTGTATTATTGTCTAACACAGTATAAATTCCCATTTGGTATGCACGCATGCTGAATGGACACACTAACTTAATAGTAAGAGAGTTTTCTAGGACTTTGTTAGAGTTGCCTTGTGAAGAAGAATATACCTTTAAGATTTCAGGAATGGTCTGTCTTTTTGAGAAAGGTACTTGTTTAGCTGTGGCTGACATAGCTTTAATATCATTTATCTCTTTTCTTTCATTCATCATAGTAAGAACTCCCTTAGGAGAAAGGAAAAGAGTCTTATCAGACATGAAAGAAAGAAATAGTTGTTTTAAAAAATACCATTCTACCAGCTAATAAAACATGATGTACATTGCTGTGTACAGAGGAGTTTAGCATCCATTGGTTATTTTTAAAGGAAAGAAGGAATAAGGCATCATTTTCTATGCCACTGATCAAAGAAAAATGGGTTCACTTTTATAAGTATTGTAAATTCATGTTAGTGTCACCCATTACTATTGGCAAGCCATGCTGGAGAATGTCCTTGTTTCTCCAGTGTTTACAAACCATTTACAAATCTGATCACTTACAGCTTGCGCATTCTCTAGTTTCTACAACAACCAGTGAAATTAGCAATGCCATCTCAGGCTGGTATTTTAGAGGGACTTAAATTGCCAGCTTGAAAGGACAAAGACCTGTCACTCTTGCCTACGTTCAAAGGATTACAGAAAGTTATAATACAGTAATTGCAACAAAAGACAAAATTGGAAGGCTGGTAAGGAACTACAAATACTTTAATTTTAATCATCGGCACTGTTTAATGTGCTAAATATATGGGTCTTTAGCAATTGATGATTATTAGAACTTACATAAAATGAGCAGGTGACCTCCATCTCACCAGACAGATGTTAGTATCACATCTAATGAAGTTAAACAGAAGCATTATCAATAGAAGGCTGTGAGTTTACCACTTTTCATGATCATTACACCTCTTTTAATTAATCAAGAGCTGTTCATAAAATACATGTCCAACCCTAGGAAGTGGAACACTTTCTAACATTGATTACGCAGATAGTGGAAAGTGCTGCACTTCTCCAGACTCGTTTCTAATTATTGCATATCAAATATGGATAGGACAACTGCTGGGCAAATAACAGAGCAGAAAGTTGATACTGGGAACCTTGTCAAGAATTGGCAATGATAAAAAAATTAAACAGGGAGCTCTGACCTTTGAACTTCTGATTGTTTCTTCCTTATGTCTTCACAGAAACGTGTTCATTCAAATCTCTTTTCAAGTCACTGCAGTTTCACTGCTGATCATGTACTGAAGGTAGCTTTCCTGAAGTGGGACAGAGCAACACACTGATAAGGTTGGGGTGCTTGGAAACTATCATCCTAATTTGTAATAAGAAGTATACCCTTTTTATGCTAGCATCAGAAATAATATAAAGAATTTTGGCATTAACATGCTACCAATAAAGCCATATAAGTGCTAAGAATGAGTCCTTATTATATGTGAGGGAGCATGCACAGGGTGAACATTAACTCTGTTTAACAGACAAAAATGATATAATACTCCTGAGATGCTGAGTCTGTGGATTATGCCTAATTACTGTGATAGTTATAGTAAAGATTTTATTTGTACTCTGTACTGCATTTAGTTAACATGAAATTCATGTTAGGAAGACGAAAATAAACATAGAACACTGTGCAGATGCTAACACCAAATTACAACTTGAATAATTGGAGTATAATTGCCTAAAAAAATCTTGTAATTTGAATGCCCTAATGTACCTCTGACTTTTTTTCTTATTTGTATCCCTTACTTCTGCAAATATAAACATCACTACATTTGTGAAAGAATTTATTCACCACATGCATATTTGCCAGCTCTGAATGGCAAATACATCCATAATTTTTACTATTGCTTGTCTAATACTGAACAGTAAAGTGGTAAAAGAATTTAAGGCAAAGAGCAATACCAGAGCACTCCAAAAAGGCAGAGACATGCTTATGCTTAGTTATTATATAATAATGAGCAAATGTAGGAAGTTGCTTCTTTAGAAACAAACAAACAAACAAACAGAAAGAAGCATTCAGCTTAAATGGTTTTTGTTCATTTTTAAAACTTGTCACTTTAGCTACTGATGTGATCTCTTTTGAATATATTCCTAATATAAGATAGCTGTAGTTTGCAGACTGCATTTCGTGGAAAAGACCCACGAGGTAGAACTCCTTCTCTCCTAATGTGTACTGTCAAACTATAAGGTGAGAAACACTGCAGTGTTCTTTGCTTGTGACAGAAGTTGGTAACATGTTTGTAGATAGTGAAAAGCCCAATAAAAACCCCAGCCTTGGTCGATACATTGAAAAGCAGCATAAATTTTTTCCACTGAAGTGAAATTATTTGTTTCCTTGAACAAATGGACAAATCAGATGTGTATAATTTGGTGTTACATCCTAGCTGCAAAGCCATAAACAAAAGGCAGAAAGTGAGAACAAACATCACTCCAGAACCTAATTTGATTCACTGTTCACCTGGGAGAAGGGAATTCTGGCTTCCAGTTTCTGTATCCAATTAATATTTGGAATATCTCCATCCTAAATACCTCCTAGCCACCAGAGGACATGGATTCAGTCATCAAGCACAGACAGAAACTGAAGCCAGGACTCCCACATTCCCAATGGGCTCTCAGCATCACTTTGCTATCAGATAAAATCAGGCACTTGCTAGATGGGTGCAACCCAGCCTGAAGGGCAGGTTGGGACTGCCTAATGTATTTGACCCTTTTGGGAAAGCAAGGAAAAAAAAAATCCTAGCATTTTAGGCCAACGCATGCAATAAATATTTTTAAAGTCATATCTGAACTACTGAATCCAGCCACACAGCATAGAGATAACTCACCCATGGGTCCTGCAGATTAGCAACTTTGTGACATACCAGGGTTCAAAACAAACTATCAAACACTGCAGCTGAATTTGCTGTAGAAGGACTATCTCTCCTTGCTTTCTGATGAACATTTTTCAAAATGTGAATGTCCCAACCAGGAGAATTCAGAGCAGGAGGGAATCTCACACCGTCCATCCTCACCTGGCACACCACTCAAGCACAGCTTGATGAGGGTTTTAAACATGCAAAAGGGACACCCTGAGGTGTCTCTGTGTCTCTTTAATCTCACGTATTGTCCATTGTAACTTGCTACTTGCTTAATCTATTAATGATTTTATTAAAATAAAACTAACAATTGAGTAACCTGTGATCATTTCATTGATGAGGATACTGCTCTTCAGTGTGGTAGATATTTGGAGTCATTTACAGTGCAGGTATTGCAAGTCGAAGAGCTAGTGTGCTAGACAAGTGTTGCCTACAAGGACCTCATTCAAGTGCATGAGGAATTGCCTCTCTTTATACATTTTGTTTAGAAAGTGTAATGGTCTGAACTGCTTTGTTCTCCATGTATATTAAAAGCAGATTCATCATCAAGTTAAAGTATTATTTCCACAGACTTTTAAATATTTTAAAATTATTTTTAAAAATTAAATTCTTAATTAAAAAAATTAAAATTATTTTCTTTACAATTAAAACTTTAATTTTCTCCCCTTTTAGCATTGCTACAGATGAATAACAGAATATCAGATGCTTGCTACAAATCCTTGGGCTGTTTCATTTGCAAGGAAAATTTGAGGTCTTTTAAAGAAGCATATCATAGTTTCAGCAGAAAATATATCACTACTGAAATTTCAGTTTAATAGCCGGATAAACCCATAGATCTGGCCAGGTTTTGTTTTCATTTTTACACCGAAACTATGAAAGATTCTCATTTATACTCTGTAAGAAGCAACTAATAAACGTGTTTCTGATCGAGTGTGTTAATTTCAAATCTGAAATTTAAAACAGTTAATGATGCTGTAAGGGAAACATTCTGAAAAAAAACCACCCCTAAATTCAGAAATGTTTAGCCTTACATAAAAGTAGCATTCAATTGTAAATGGTAAGGGGAGTCACACAAGTGCTACCAAACGCTTCATACTCCACGTAGACTTGTTTCAGTGACACTTATAAGTTAAATGCAGACTATCTTAGATATGCAGAATATATTAGATTTTTCTCCAGGTCAAAACCTGGTACTCATATCTTAAACAAATGTATTCAATACTCTACTTTCAGGCTAGTTATGGATTCAGACGTAACTCTGGAAGCCTTCTTCAGGTTTGCTGAAAAACTTACTCTTTTAGATTTCTAATGATTTCTAATTAGATTACTAACGACTACAATATTGAGTTACTACCACTTTATTTACTGGAGATTTTTTTTTTCATAGCGTATACAGTTTTTTGATTGCTCTGTCAGGAGTTTTCAACAGCAGCAAGTTTAGAACTCAGAGTTCTTAAACAATGAAATTGAAACCAGCTCAGTACCTCCCCACAAAAAGAGGACAAACAAATATTTTCCTGGGATCACACACTGGATAATACATTCCCACCTCCAAGCAAATGCTTTGGTACAAAACAAATAGTTTCATTAAATGAAACTGGAATGTGACATTAGTTTGGGAAAGCACAGCAACAGAGTAACAGAGTGTGAAACCATTTAAACCTAAGTAAAATATGCCCCCAAACCGGGTCTAGAACAACTGATTGCTGGTAGTGCCCCCAAAAATGTTTGGACAGGCTCCTCTCCAGGCTGCAGGAGGAAGCACTATTGCACTTGCCACCGGCACTGCCTGCTCATGTCTCTGGTGCTAGGTGATCTCTATACCTGAATCATCTCTGCATGGGGCCAGCCTGGCCTCAGCACTTGTATAGGTAGTGAGGGATTCTTGTGGTGCCTTGTGTCTCTCCTGGGATCTCCTTGTGTGTCTCCTGTCCACAGAGATGCAGTCCCTGCTGCAGCTGCAAAAGTCCAGACGCTCATCCAGTCTGTTTGTGCTGGAGAAAGGAGATCTTAGGACAGGTCATTCAGATCCTGAAGCGTTCTGCAAACTTCTCACTACCTCCCATCATGCTGCCAAATATCTCTTTTCATCCCTGTCCTTATGCTTTGGAGGAGGCTTAATAGAATAGTAGAGTCCAGTAATTTCTTATTAGGAAAAGGCTCTGAATCCATTTTTCTGTCCTTAGTGCATCCTCTGGGCCATGCATGGCTAAGTAGAGCATATGCTTCCATTCATTACTCAGAAAAATAATGTACCAAAAGCCCAACAGTCAAAATTCAAATGGATATTTGCAATGTCACAGGGCTTGTTTTTTGGTTCGTTCGTGTTGTCTCTTTGCAGTTCAAAATATGAACAGATTTTCAGCTGTCATCTATACTCAGCAGACTACATCAAATAACTATTGCAGTTAAACTTAGCCACATTTTCCTTTAAAGCTGATTTAAATTGCACTGTGATAATTTCGGATGTACTTATAATTTTACACCAACCTTTCATACATATTTATCAGTTCATTTTGCTCATGTAGATACCCTTCAAGAGTTCCTTGGTGACTTCTCATCTCTTGGCTATTTTCTTAAGAAAATGCAACTCCAGACATAATTGTATTAAGAAATACAAAAACAGAGTGATGAGTAAAAAAGTATAATGCAGTTGGAAGAACACAACTTCTTAGCATTCAGTAGTAATTAGTTTAAGAACATTGAGTTAAGAAAACATGAAAAACCTAAAATAGATATTGTTCAGTTCTTCATATTTATTTTAATGTCAAATTCTTGTATTGACCATGTGTCAATCCTCTACCAAAGTAGCTTACAGAAATACTAATGTTAGGACTATATATAGGGTTTTGTTACATGTAACAGAGGATGTTAAAAGCCTTCTCTGGCTTCATATTCTATGAATATACGCTTTAACAAAGGTTTGTAGTTTTCAGGGCAGTATCACAGATACCCATAATAAAATATACAGAAAACATACACTGATTCCTTAGTTCTGCCTCAGAAACAGACTAAATGTCTTACACAGAGGGCTAAAAATTGGAGGCTGTGCAATATCAAGATGAAGATTTTTGAGAGCAGGAGCACAGCATTTCTACCACTCTCCACGTGTGGGCACAATGTCATATCAGAAGTTTGGCACAAAGTTGATCTTTTACTGTACTAAATAAAGTCAGATCACATTTCCTACAACAAGAGGGTGACAAGGACAAAAGAAGAGCTGAACATTTTTAAAGTTCCAAAGACTGTGAACCCTTGTTTGTTGGACGTGGCTTAATTTTTGTTGTCCTATTCCTTTCCATAGGTTTTTTGATAGCTCAGAAAAGAATAAAGTCTCCAAATATAGGCCAGCACATCTGTGGCCCAGATAAGGAAAGTGATAAGCAGTCCCACGATAAATAATATCTCAGGGAAGGACACCAGATATCTTGATGAGTACTAAAGAATTTCCATGTGGAGAACAAATGCTATCAGAAAAAAGGAAGATATGATAAAATAAAAAACATTTCAGGGACATGAGGCAAAAGGGAAAGGTGAGGAAATTCAGCAGTTGTCTTTGAAACTGCACTGAAAGTGATTCTTTCCATGTTAATCTTTTTCAACCAGGGTGTCTACAGCTTTTTTTGAAACATTCACTATTCGCATTGGACTCTGACAATATTCAAGTTAAGCTGGATCATGTGTTTTCTTCCACTGAAATTCTGATATTCTGTGGATGAAATTGAATACTACTTTACAAGAACTATTAGAAATGCTTTCCTTCTTTCAAAAAGCCTCTCACTTCTTTTTTTTTCCTTCCCAACATTGGTAATTGCTGGTAATGCCTATATTTTCCTTTTTTAGGTAAAATATTTTGAAAACAACAGAATTTCCATCATATGAACAGTTAATTCAAAATTTGATGGCACTTTACTGTCCTTACTAAATATAATTCTCATTTAGAAAAGTCTTAACCCTAGAGTTATAGAATAAGAAGCAGTGCTTACTTTAGTATCTTTCCTCCTTAATACAAGATAAATCTCTATAATTAGAATTGACTGCTTTTTAAAGGAACAGAAATGGCAAGTGGCCCTATCTTAAATTAAAAGATATATTACCTTTAGTCTTCTAATTCTTCTCAGCAATGCATTGTCTCAGGAGGCACTTTCTCATCCTTATGAAAACTAACTTACTGTAGGTGTAGAGGGAAAAACATCATTGGAGTGACTGCATAAAGAAGATATATACAAGTTTAGAGCAATGGAGAATAATTGCCAAGTATGTCATGTATGAACATTTTATTAAAAAAATTCTGTAGCATAAGCTATTTATCAAATAAGACATTCTTATTGAAGGCTACATTTTCACTCCTTCATGAAAATGGGACATTAGAAAGTAAAAAATTTATAATTTCTGCTTTCATGAGTTGAAGGCCTACAAGCTTAGTGGCACTTCTGGTACACTGCAGCTTTGTATAGCCATACCCCAGAAACCCTCATGGCCAGCAGTAAAAAGTGGTATGCCCTGCCAGGATATCATGTCATCTATTTTCAGTTAACTCTTCATTCTTTTTGCTTGCAGGATTTTCTCTTCTCCTGTGTCCTGTAAGCTTCTCTTTCTAACTTCACTATGTTAGTGCCCCTTTCTGTCTTGCTCTTTACATGGCTGTGGTTTTAAATCTGGACCTCAGTGATCCTCTGATTTTGTATGCTTGTCAGTCTTTCCTTTCCTAGACAGACAAGTAGCAGATGTCCTAAGGTCTGCCAGATGATTTGAGATTTTCAAGACCTGTCGTATCCTGGAACTAGTGAACACTAGCAGCATGTACAACAATAACAATGCTGGAAGCTATCTGTTGGCTGATGCTTTGATTACAAATATATTTATGTAATAGTAACCAATACAATTTGTCTAACTATTCACAACATTCAGTGGATGATATGAACCTCATATTTAAAAGGCCTAGATCCAAACCAGTCCAGCTTCTTTCTATCCAAGATCAAAAAGAAAAAAGTACTTAATCAAATGAAACACTGCCCCAAAGCAAAAATAAAAAGACAATTCTCTCACTGGTCCCTCCTACAAATGCTTAGTTTTAGTCATTCTGGCAATTATTTCATCTAGGCAATATAATATATTCTATATTTCAATGCCTTCTGGTTTTAGGATCTGTATGTATTGCCCTTTAAAATTACACTGTACAACCACACACTAGCATCCACTGGAGGGATTTTAGAAGTTATCAACAGGCCAGATAGCTTATGGTTGCTGAACACAAGGTATTTTGACTCTCCTGGCTAATTCCACTTATTTCAGCAGAGCTGTGCCAACAGTGAATCTGAGTCCTCTATCTAAATTTAATCTGTTCATTACCTCCAAAGACTATTGCAAATAAATAGGCAATCAAGTAGCTAGAAGGACAGAAAAGAGGGATACGGTGTATAATAGGTAACCTTACAGAAGACAATCAGAGCATTGATTCGTTTCCTTCCAAACAGCAGACAATAACAGTTCAAACTAATCACAATTCAGATTTTCTTTTCTACATTTAATTGATACTCTGGAGACTTATTCAGCTCACTTTAAACTAGTCCCTGGGTAATTGACTTCACCGATAACTGGATCAACCTGCAGGTAAGAGCTGAACTGGGATCTGTAGAGCATAAAGCCCTCTGCTTTATACAGCAGTGAAAGCTGCTCCAATACATACACAGTGCAAGCAATTGTTGAGAAAGCCTTCAGATGCCCTGACAATATATTTTACCTTGAACTGGTAAAACAAGCTCAGTGTTTACCCACTTCTTGGCTTCTTCACTCCTGCTACATTGAGAGTGACACTTCTGAAATGGATATCTTTCCCCAGGGAGTGAAGTTAAGAACAATTCAGTTTACAAACTCTAGGCTAAAAACAACCTTTCAGATAATGCTTCCAGTGAAGTCTGACTGGGATGTCTCTTTACCTGGAGCACACAAAGTACACAACTCACGTATATACTTCTGTAGACTCCTGCCACCTGTCTGATACTTTCTAGTAATTACTAAATAAAATTCTATCTATTTAGAAAATTTCAGTAGACATTGCTATTTAAAAGACCTTCCAAAGACGTAGCAGAATGTGTCTTTGGGTCAAAGGAGAGTTTTATCTCAATATGGTTTCTGAATCTGTCAGCTTTTCCAAGGAATGGAGTGTTGAAATCTGATTGCTGAGGCTATGCAACAGGAATGAAAGCAAAAGAGAAAGATTAAAGATGTTTAAAGTTCAGATATATCTTTACTATCTTTCTCAGCACATTGACATAGGGATTAAATACAGCTTCTCAGAAAAGTGAAAAAATCATTTCAATAGAGTCTAATCAGAATTAGGTAATGTAAGGATTGTTATCCTCACACCTAAAAGAATATTCTATCATGAAACAGAATAGCCCTTGAAGTAGGATATACAATAATGACATTCTTTAAAGTGCCTGTTTATTTTTGATCAGACTTCAGAATGTTGCTGGATTTTTTACTCTTCAGGGAAAAATGTATTAAATTTTGGTGTCCTTGTGCTGCTGTCTCTATCTTTAAACTGTTCTCCTTCAGAATCCGCATTTTTTTTTCTTCTATCCTCATGCTAAATATCTATAGCGCCATACAAAAAACTTCCATCTTAGAACAGCAGTGGAGATCAATCATCCAATGTGGGGCATAAACTTCCATTTTACTAGATCATCTTGGCCAAACCATTTAGTCTTTGTGAGCTTATGTACATAACGCTAACCTATGGCTAATAACCAACAAATTATTTATGTTCACTGGAAGAAAACCGTAACTCTTGTCTGCTCCAGCTACTTTAGAAACCTGCAGCATAAATTTCATCAGTAACCTGGAGGGGTAGGAGTAGGCATAAGAACAAACTCAGAGTGGCCCAGGTCTACACAGCATTTCTCTTAACCTAATATGATTTTTCTTCACAAGTCTGTTATATACCCTAATATGGGTATTTGATACTTTCAATAGTTGTATTTTCTGTGTAATCATTCATAATGAAGTTAATTCCCTGCCTTTCCTGTGGTTGTTTTCGGCAGCTGAATACTCAATAAGAAAAGGTGTGGGGGACAATTGAGGAGGAAAATGGTGAATTGTAAAGAAGGAAGGGCATTTTAGTGTAGAATACATTTGCATTTCAAAAGATTAGAGTAAATCATATGCACTTAACTGGCATTTGCTTTTAAAATTTAATTAATGCTAGACAGACACTTTAAGACACAGTGTTCTAAAGGTGCTTGGAAGGAAAAAAATTGTCCCCCAAGTGTCTGATGTGAAGAGCCCCTGCGTGACACTCAGAGTAATGCACTTTTTGAGCACTTCAACTTACTAGTGTCTTTCAGTGCTTAATTAACATAATTTGACACAATTATAGATATAAACACTTTATAAGCACTTAGTACTGGGAGTGTCAAAAAAGTGTTGATCTCCATCAGTTTACACTGGAAACAAAAAAGCTCTAGCACAGCACTCAAACAAGTGTTTAGAATGGTTCCATGGTACTAATAACATTCAAAGAAGCACCAAAAAGGACAAAAAAAAAGTGTTTCCAAAGTATCCTCTGGATAAATTCTTTAAATATTTTATACATCCATGTAGCAGGCAACCTAAAACAATTAAAATTGTATGAAATGCACAATCAGAGCTGCTGCTCACTAACTAGCTGCAATGACTGGGTAAGTCACAGGATTTGGGGGAAAAATGGAAAAGCAAAAATGGTGCCATTCAGAACAACAATTATCACCTTATCTATAATATTTACATGTTAGATATTCTGAAAGAGGATTGAGAATATGTAGGCTGGTACATAGCACCGGCCCAAGTCATAGCATTTAGGGCAAGACCGAGTGCAGGTATGCCATGTGACACTGGACCTAAGGAGACTATTTCTATTTATGCTCCTAACTTACTTGAAAAACTATTTTGGAAAAAAAGTACACATGAAATGCACTGTTTATTTTCTCGGTACAGCTATTGAGTCCTCCACTTGCTTAATGCACACATGAGTGCTTCTTTTGAAGAGAAATGTTGTTCTCCCTGAAGATACTGCTGAGGACAGGTTCCAACAGGCAGAGTTTGGCCTGCAGTGAACCCACATCAACTGCCTGCTACGCACGCTCCATTTCTTATCTGAGCAACAGATCCACGTTTTGTGCTGATAGTTTGTTCTGTTCAATGGGGAAAAAAGCAAAAGCACAAAGCTTACATTTGCTCATAGGACACTGCAATATCACCTTTCCCTCTCTTTTGATCCATGGATTTTCTTTTCATGGAAACCATTTTAAATTATTAACTTTTTAATTAATAACTTCTGTGCAGTCCAAAATTTCAAATCAGGGTGAGGACTATGTTTTGTGTAAACATACGGTAAAAGGATCTGTTTCTAAAGATTGATTTGAAATAAAAAGTTTTAAAAAAGCCTGCTTTTTTCTCTTAATTTCTCTTCAAATTTATAATTTAGCATGCATTTACTTGAGTCAGAGGCTGTGTTTTGCAAAGTGAGCAAAGCACATAAACCCTTATATATTATCTCTTTGTATGTGAGG
Source organism: Eurystomus gularis (assembly GCA_013400335.1). Classification (NCBI taxonomy): domain Eukaryota; kingdom Metazoa; phylum Chordata; class Aves; order Coraciiformes; family Coraciidae; genus Eurystomus; species Eurystomus gularis. Next base: position 22,008 of record VZZY01018346.1, read on the forward strand.
TAGGTCAGCCAAATTTATTAATATTTCACCTGTCAGTTACATTAATCATCTTTACACTTTGTGATCTTTTTGCCAGTAAAATGGAACGAGAATTGACCATATTAAAAATCAATTATCCCATTAAGAAGATACTATCTATGTAAACTAAAAGAAACAAAAAGTAAAAGGTGACACTTTCAAAGTCATAACTTATTTCACGAGGGTTAGTGCCTAACTGCTTTTGAAAATAACCCATTAGAAATTGTCCCTATTTACCTTGTTAAGTGTCAGAAGTGTGTTTTTGCAAGATCTATCCATTTTTATTTAGGATATGCCTGATCTTCCTTGAAATTATTTCTGTCATGTGCAAATGCTGAAACATTACTTGCCCAAACCAGACCAAAACACCTCTTCTTTTAGGTCTGGAATGAAGCTGGGAGTGGTGTTTAACTGGGGTTCCTAAAAAAAACCCAAACAAACACCACCAAAACAAAACAAAAAAATAGCTCTAAGAAAAAAAGCACCAAAAGAATAAAAGAAAATTGGAGGCAGTAGGAATTACAGGATAATCTGAAAAAAAACAAAAACCAAAACATTTTTCAGGCACCTACTAGCAGAGACTGCAGAAACTGGCCTTCCTTTCTCTGCCTGAAATTTGCCATCTCCCAATTTAAGGCACTGTTGCAGCAAAGCACTTAAGCATTGCTTAAATCCTCTTGAAGTCAGAAGGATTTAAGTGAGTGAATAAAATGATGTGCATATTGAAGTACTGGGCTGGGCTGCATTGTTGAATATGGCCATGGACAATTTTAAAAGATTACTCCAAGACTGAAACTGTTATCTATAATTTCCCTGACAAAAGAAGATGTATTCTGCCTTTCTCCCTCTCATACATTTGAGATAAATAGGAGAACATAACCAGCTAAAATTGGTTATTTTTCAGGGGAGAGAGAGAGGGTGAGATAGTCTCCAAGCAAAAAAATGCAAGCTGCTTTTTATTTCCTTTCTGGATAAATATGGTATGTTTTAGGCTCTTGATCCATCTTTTCTAACACCAATGACTTCACGGTCAAGAGTTCTGTCTCTCTATCAAGTTTCACATTATCTCTCAACTTTTTGGGTGTTGCTGTGAAAAACATCAATGGTTAGAGATTTTTTTTTTTTAAAAAGAAAACACCCCTTCCCTCCTGAATTCAACTGCAGTTGAGGAAAAGTCTAAAATTGTGATTGGAAAAGCTTCAGCCTCACTACTATCTAACCACAGAGGCATTTCTTTGTTTGACTTAGTCTAATTCCTCTAGGATCTAGAAGTCTGCTTCAGAGCATGTTCAAAACTATTCCAGTTTTAGCAGTTCATCTAGTTTGCCTTAAGCTTGACAGGAATCCAAAAATTATGCAGAATATTCCTTAAATCCTGAAGGATGCCATCCAAGGAGGGTGGTGGAAAATATACATAATGTACAAACATAATTTACTCTCAATGAAAATACAGCTACATATTCTTTCATAATAAATGCAAGAAAATGATAGTGAGATAGCTAGAAGGGAGAGCACTCACTACAAATACAAACTGTGTTAAACTCCTCCTTCATTCTGAGAGGATTTACATAAACATCTCACAGCTGAGAACCACACTTAAGCCTGAGGTTTCTTCTCCACAGGTGCATTTGAAAAAAAAAATTGCTAATGTTGTTCTGGTCTTCAAAGAACAGTTCTAGGTGTATAATGCAGGGAGCTTTGAGACTGCAGATATCAAGTAGGCAGAGTTCAATCTTAAAACCCTAGATGAGGCAACTTAGTTATAGACAGAGGAGGAATTTAGATATATTTCTTGAAAGATATCTTACCTAAGAGCTTCACATGCCTCCACTTACCATGTTCAGATATATTTTCATAGGTCATAATTATACCATGTTCTAGTCAGGTAACGTAGAATAGATTGGATGTCCAGAGATTAGATACCTAAAACTTAGTTCCTGAGCAAAACCACTTTTGAATGGCTATGGTTTATATTTAACCTACCTACTAGAACCTAGATTTAGCCCTTCTCATGCAACAAATGATTTCATCTTAATGGTTGGTATGACTGCAATTTTGGTTGGGTTTTTTTGGTTGTTTTTTTTTTTCACTAGAAAGAAATGACGGAAGCAGCTGCTTTTTTTTCCTTATTTAAAGAAAAATAATGTAAAAATATGTAAAGTGTAATTTTTAATTTATTCACCTAATTCCACTAGCATAAAATATCTTTACCATGTCTGGTTAAATTTAATTAAAACTATGTGGTGGAACAGTTGATCTAGATGACAACTATCTCTCTGTTACTCCTCAGCTGCCACTATTTCATCAAAACACTCTGGCATTGTGGGATCATGCCAGTTATATGACAAATAGGGACCATTTAAATATGGACAATGCCAGAGTTCTTAATAACTGCAGTCCTGGAACAATCAATTTCATTCTCTTTCTTATTTCCAAACCTGAATTCATTCAGCATATATTATAAATCACTTTCTTCCCCAGACAACAAGCATTTGGGATCCTTTGGCATTCCAAGACCATATACTCACAGAAGCTCTCATTTTGTTCCACTCATGGCTTGTTTGGTTTTTTTTCTCCTCACATGAAGTCATGAAATAGTCTTTACTTAGAAAAAATGCATTAACTGAATACATAAATACCAACTATGAGTAGGATGGGATATGTAAATGACCATATACTAAGAAGACAATCATAACAGCTAATATTGCAAATACATAAAGACACTGATGGAACGATCATGACAGTGTTGAACAATTTACAGATACACACCCTTATGATGGAAATGATATAATATTACTTAGTTGGTTGGACTATGTATCCTGTGAGTGTGTTTGTCTTAATCAATGAAAGAATTATAGTTTAGCATGACAACACAGTACTCTAGTAGAAAATGTAAAGCAACCTTAATAGCAACACAATCAGACCCACTTAAGGCATCATAAAGTCATTACATTTTGGGAGGCAAACACAGCATCTATCTTAATATTTTGTCTGTGATTAGTTTAGCTCTCTCACACTGTGTAAGCATTCCAATAACATATTGTTGAAGTGATATCAGCATAAATGAAACTCCTTTGTGTGTGTGTTTGGTTGTTTTGGGTATTTTTTGTCACAGGCAATAAGAAGCATCCTGTAAATTGTGCTATATCTAGGCCTATAGCCTAAACTGCAATCCCGGATACTTATGGAAATCAGTCACAGCTGGAGTGGATTCTCATTTACCTTCTCTGTGCAGCTGGATTTAATTCACTATTACCTTCTCTATGTCTTTGTCCAAAAAGTACATATGGGCCGTTTGGTTTTTTTTTCCTAAGAGATCACTGTATGCAGCTTTTTCTTGTCATTAGGAAGTTTTGATGATGGTCTTGACAGGTATAATTTATTTTAATAGGCTGATTTGATTTAAATCTTCAGTTAATTCCATGATCTGCTTCACTTATTACCTGCCACAGGTAAGTTGTTCCACTTCCAATCCAACCTTTGCTCAGGTATTAACTGGCCAGTATGGACAAACAGCTGCCTACACCTGCTGAGGAGAAGACAAGAAAACCCTGTCTTTCCTTTCCTTAAGCCTGTCATGTGTTGTTATTAAAGCTTGACTCTTCTCTCTTGACAAACAGGGAATACAAATTTGCAATAACATAAGCTTAAAAATGCTCTGCTGTGTTCAGACTTTTTCTGCCTCCTCACATCACTCATATAACCTACTTGTTTCTTCCTGCCCACAACCCTACTTTTTATAATGCAAAGTCTGCAGGCACACTGAACAGAGCAGCTAGAGCCAATTGGAGGGAAATATTTGTCAGAAGCACCAGCTTCAGCTGCAGCCCCAGCTCAGCTACAGAGATAGTTGGCTCATGCTCTGGAGCAGATTTCTGATAGAAATGGATGGGGGAAAATGCAAGCAATCAAATCAGCTCATGTGATGTGGGAGAGCATGACATGCATCCTGTGCTGGAAGGTGAGAGGTGGAGACCTTCTGGAGGTCTTCCAGAAAAACTGTGCCTTTATAAATAAATAAGAAGTTATCTTTTGTTGTCTTAAAACATTACAAGATTTATCAAATTATCAAATTTATTCATTTCCTCTTTGAACTTTCAATAATTTTCTTCAATAAAAACCTTTCTCCCATAGCTATTGTATGAGGAGGGATATGTAGTAAGTAGTATCATTGTGCAGTAAGTATATCGTAGTAAGTGGAATTACAGAACTAAAAGTTAAGCAGTCTTAGTGGAATGAAAATCCACTAGACTGTGTTAACAAGGACTCTAGATAAATGACATGGTTTTAAGAGACAGTATCAAGATCTGAACATTGTCCATAGTGATTTTATATCTTAATGATGCATCACTGTGTAGCTTTGCACATCGAAATATGAATTCCAGTTTAATGTAGCTGTATAACTGATCTTTCTTACCTTATAATCAAGGTTCTGAGTTTTTTTAACAATTACATGATTGGTTCATGGATACAGGATCAATTTACAGGTCATTCCTTTCTTCGTTTTTAATAATTTGTTCCTCCATTATGAAAAACTGCAAATCTAACCATCGCTCATTGCATTGGAATTTAGCTTTTTTGACTTGGATTAGCTCTTATTTTCAATATTGAAAAACTACCTCATGACTGTATTTTTGGTGACAAGTCTTTTGCTTAATCAGTTCACGAACTTTCTTTGCAGGAAAGAGGTTTCAGATGCAGATTTATTTATAGAAGAAAATGGGCATTTTCTTTCAAATGACGGTATTCATATGAGCTCCACTGAATCCTGCTGAAATGAACTGGGCAAACTCATTGTTAAAAATCATATGGTAAAAAGCAGGGCTCACCCCTTTCTTGCCTTTAAAACTATTTCCTTCTCCAAGTACTGAACTTAGTCCCATTATATCAAATGTAGCCTTTAAAAAAGGAAATCAATCTACATATTCAAATTACTGCCATCTACCCTATAAGGAAAATAATCACTATTGTAAACTTGGGTCACGAGCATATTTTTTTTGTATGTTACAGAGCTCTGGGGGTCTTGTGATCACAATTACACAATAACTCTAGTACACAAGAAGCAAAGCCTCGTTATATTATGAAAACATCAACACATATCAAACAATTGAATTAGACTTCACAGATATAATAATTAAAATGTGCAAAAAGGAGAACAAAACACCAAAACAACTTAATTAAATGTCAGACTTTACAAGCATATCCTCACCTATGATACACAGACTTAAAAGCATGTAGGCAACACTCACGGTAGGAACCATTCTTTGGTTTTATTAATTACTAGAAAAGTCAAATAGCATCTACTGAAAAAAATATAGGATCATTTAATGGAAATGGAGAAGTTCATAACAAACTCCAAGGTGCAAAATAAGAAGTGATTTGATCTTGAACCAATTATAGCTGTTAAAAACACTCCTGGAAAACTTCCAAGATTGATTCCAAAAGACTAAATTTTTTACGAAAAAAAATACATTTTGAGTAATTTAAGCAGAAATTACCACACTATAAAATTCTCACAAAGCACCAAAAAGTAATTTCAGATTAATTTTAAATTGGGAAAATATCTCAGATGTGAGCTGTGCAAATTAGAGCACTGTGGCAAGTTCTAATTCATACAGTAAGCTACTTACACACAAGAAAATGCAAGGTTGCTTTGCCTTGGCATAATTCTGGGATAGTATTTTCTAAACTTTTTCATTTGGAACTCTTTTTAAAACTATCAGGTACAAATATACATTTCTTTAAATTATTAACAGGGTTTTGTAGAGCTGTGAATTAATTGCTTACGTGTGTAAAAGAGTAGGGGACTGGTTTTTGGCCAGCCAGGTACAGAAGGACTTATCCAAGACTCCTGCTGATTTCCTGTTAACGGAGCTCCACAAGCCAAACCTTGGCTTCTTCAGTGAAGACACATGCAGATACACAGGCATCAAACATATCTATTGTACTAAACCCAAGATCAGCTAGGATTCCAACTCACAAAACAAATGACACCTTTCTAGTCTTTTAATTAGTTATTATATACTTTCAGCACTTAGAAGATCCTTCATGTGAAGACAGAAAAATTATAATCCTACTTCATATAAATATCATTCTCATTAAAAAAAAAGTCCTACTTTAAATTCAGGTAGAGTTCAGAAATAGAACTCTAAGGGATCTAGCCCAAAATTTAGTGATATCAGAAATGTCTTTGCATTGTATTAGAGGATATGAATGGAATTTGAGATAACTAACCTCAGGACATGCAGTTAATTAAGAACTGAGCTGGAACAAAGCACATGGCTTTCAAATCAGAAGCTAATGTGTTGTCAGCTGGAACGTGTGGTCCCCTCCTCCCATAGTAATGCTGAAAATACACATTTGTAAACTGTTTCTCCATGTTTTTTTCTGCTCTGGAGAAACCCAGAACTGTAAAAGATACAGAATAATAAATTGCATAGTTACAGAAGGCTTTTTTTCTTTTTCCCCCGCAAAAAAAGACAGAAGAGCTCCTTCCCTCCATGAAGGAAAAAGGTAAAAATGAAGATGGAATGCCAGTTATTTGGGCAAAAATAGTCCATAAAGCTTCCAACCCCCCACCCCAGTCTCTTTCTTATGCAAATAAACTTGCACATAAATGCTGTCTGCTTCTGCAGGGGTCCACCAATAGTTTTTTAATTTCTTAACAAAATGTGACAGAAGGATGGACTTGTTCAAGATCATTAACTGCACTCAAATGTTATGAGAACAGGCAGGCCAAGTAGTAAAGGAGCGTCTATAAAAGTTACAGCATGGCCACAAATGACACCAAAAGGAAAAAAGCCTTATAAAAGCCCATCAGTGAACAACACTTCACCTCAGTCTTTTACTTTTGTAAACATGAGCATCAGACAACTAGAAGACACAAATCAATAGAAACTACAGTTAATTGATCTCGGAGCTTATGGAACTATTTGCCATTTCATTGTAAGAACAGACAGACTAGCACATTTTTTAAGTACCTGCAGAAAAATGTGGTGGTCATTGTGGTTTACGCCTGTACTAGAGCACTGAGAGCTCATGGCTCACACTACAGAGCTGTCCTGGCAGACTGGCAATTCAAAATGTTAGTGGATTAGCTGTCTCTTGAAAATGGTCTCTAATCTTCTCTGATATTATGTAGTATTATAAAAATAGTCTAATATTCTTTCCATGAGCAGAGAATCAAATGACCATAAAATAACCGGTTACTAGCACATGAATCTCTTTGATAATATTTAAGTAACTAGAGAACTGTTTTTCCATTTTCCTTTACAAATTCAGAAAGTTACGAATCAGCTTTAGAAAAACTGAAGAGACAACTTGTGATTGATGTTCATTTAAATGTAGAGACTCGGGCAAAAACAGAAGACGTGGTTTAGATTAAGCTGAAACAGATGTATAAATCGCAACTGAGGAAAATCCCTACCTCATAAATCTAATTAAATTATAAGATTCAGAAAAATCTGTCAATAAAGCCCAGATATTCCGGATCTGAAGAACTTCAGCACTGTTGCACACATGCTAGCAGACATGTTCATAAAATGAGATGTTATCAACATGCCATCTTAGATTCATGAAGGAGTAACTTCCTAAATCCCTGAAAAAGGTCCTTCACTGTGCCAGGAAAGAAAAAGAGATCAAGGAACTCTGGAAGTGCTAAATATACCTCTCTCTGAAATCAGATGCTAATTCTGCATTTATATGCTTTCACCTCATACCTCGTAAACTGCTAAAGACGAAAAGGAAGCTGCATTATAGTGCCATGAAGAAACAACCATTGCTTCTGCAATTTAGTTTCAGCATGGTTGGTGAGATACTATTGGCAAAAGATCTACCAAGAGATTAGATTTAATAAGTTTTTATAACCAACAAACAGGATTTTAAGAATGATACTAGAACTTAAAGTAGTAACAAATCATTCCAAATGCATATTATATTGTCTATTGTGCAGTCTGGAAAGTATATGAACTTTAATGAACAAAGAAATTTATTTATTTCTGCTTTGACATCTCTGAATTAATTAATTTACCTCTTCCAAAACATTCTTTATAGAGGTCTAACAAGCCCAAAACACTGATATTGATCCCATTATTTAAGTTAAACACCTTTAATTCCATTAGGTCAAGTCACTTGCATTTCTGCTTGTCCTGTTAGCTTATCCAAAATGCCAGCAAGGATTTACCAATCCTAAAACTGAATTCCTCTGCCTATCTCTAAACCACTGCAGTTATCTGTTACAGAATAATTTACGAATAATGGGATTCTTGTTTCTCTAGACTATAACTATTTAGTAACTTAGAGATAAAACCAATTAGTATTAGATCCCTTTTTACATTTCATTTTAATTGGTATTATATTGAATATTCTTATTCTTCATTGGGTAGCTCCACTAGCAGGATTCTAATACTAGCATGTCTTTTGTACCTTTTAACTATCTGAAATTATTCCAGTAAGGGTAATAATACAACTTCTTAGACATCTTTTCCATTTACTAGTCAGCTAACACTGTAAGACTAATATTTAATGTTATTAATAATTTTCAATTCAGAAGTAAAGGATTAAATAAGGGATAGAAAAGATTGCTAGGTTTAAAACACCATTTAATTTTGGTAGACGTATGCAAATCAAAAACTGGAACAATGCCTGGGAGAAAACTGTTTAAACATGCTTGAATTTCTCATTAGTTCTGTTTAACCCTCAGGTTTTTTTTCCTGAAAAACATTTGCCCTAATACCTGCTGTGCAAAGAACAATAAGAAAATCACCAAAGCTCCCCAAACCGTATTAGTGACTCTTCCTGAATCATTATCTTGCAGCTACCACAAGAAGCATGAAAGGTATGATTTCTACCACTCCCAATAGGGAACCAGTGCAAAGTATTCAGCATGATGTCTCACAGGGAGAAATCAAGATCTAGAAGCTACATCAGTACCTATCTAAATTCAGTCTTCAATCCCCAATGCTAAAAGAAAAATGTTCATAGTACAGTTAACGCATGTAATTCCATTTCCTGTTCTCAAGTAAAACTGTAGCTAGTATGATCTCTTCTTTTGTTACCTTGTTGATGGGCTCATCAACACTGACTTCTCTGCTAATGACAGCTGTCAAGAAGAAAACAAAAATCCTAATACAATCAGATAAAAGGGTGTCTAGGTAGGAAATCCAAGAATGAAAATGCATTGTAGAGCATATGCTAAAACATCGTAACTTTATGTAGCACAATAAAATATATTAGCCTTTTTAATAGATTAACAGTTTTCCTTCCTTGGCAAAAACTTTAATCTTAAGGATGTCAAGACCATTTCTGTTGGCTTTTACAGCCATAGAAACGGTTCTTGTGAGCCAGAAGACTGCCTTAGGGATATCTGGTGATTATGTTTACTTTTTTAATATATTCTTGGTATTTTTAGCCTGAAATAATTTTAGGTCTAACATCAGCCTGACCTCGGTCTCGGGAAAGGTTATG
>VZZY01018346.1:32035-83889 GCA_013400335.1 Eurystomus gularis
GAAGGACACTGAGGTGCTGGAGTGGGTGCAGAGAAGGGCAATGAAGCTGGTGAAAGGGCTGGAGAGTATGCCCTATGAAGAGCAGCTGAGGGAACTGGGTCTGTTTAGTCTAGGGAAGAGGAGACTGAGAGGAGACCTTATTGCCCTCTACAACTACCTAAAAGGAGGCTGTAGCGAGGCTGGTGTTGGTCTCTTCTCTCAAATTAGTAATGATAGAACGAGGGGAAATGGCCTCAAGTTGCATCAGGGGAGGTTTAGATTAGATATTAGGAAGAAATTCTTCACTGAGAGGGTAGTTAGGCACTGGAATAGACTGCCCAGGGAAGTGGTGGAGTCACCGTCCGTGGAGGTGTTTAAAGAATGAATAGATGCGGTGCTTGAGGATATGGTGTAGTGATTAGAGAGATGCTAGGACAAAGGTTGGACTTGATGACCCTGGAGGTCCTTTCCAACCATAATGATTCTGTGATTCTGTGATTAGTTAAAATACAGCTATACATTATTTGAACAGAAACCAGATTTTTTTTGTGCATGTACATACGTGTATAAAGATAGACAACACAGTTGAAAGAATCATAGAATCATTTCGATTGGGCCTTTAAGACTATCAAGTCCAACCATTAACCCAGCACTGCCAGGTCACCACTAAACCATGTCCTCAGCACCATGTATAAACATCTTTTAAACACCTCCAGGGATGGTGATTCCATCACTTCCCTGGGCAGCCTGTTCCAGTGCTTGACAACTCTTTCAGTGAAGAAATTTTTCCTAATGTCCAATCCAAACCTCCCCTGGTGCAACTTGAAGCTGTTTCCTCTCGTTCTATTGCTTGTTGCTTGGGAGAACAGACCAACCCCCACCCCGCTACAACCTCCTTTCAGGTAGTTGTAGAGAGTAATAAGGTCTCCCTTGTGTCTTCTTTTCTCCAGGTGAAACAGCCCCAGTTCCCTCAGCTGCTCCTTGTGCTCTAGACCCCTCATTAATGGTTCATTAGTCTCTCCATTGCCCTCAGTACTCACAAATCCTGTCTTCCATCAAAAAATACTGCCACGTTCTACAATTATGTAAATAAATATATAGTATTCTAGGAGAATACAGGATAGGTGCTTTTCAGCCAATGTCAGAGGAACAACAGAGGGTGATTTTAAATACCAGTTTATAGCGATACCATATGAACCTGTGATTTTTGTGTGCATATGCTTTTGGCTCAGACTGTAAAGCTTCCATCCTTTATCAGATGGCAAAACATGCAACAATATTTCCAATTAGCATTTGTGATATGGATCAATTCAGCATTTGGTGAAGGTAAAGGAAGAGATATAAACAGTCATATATACTTGAAAACTAAAGACTAAGTAAACAGAAATCAGAATTCTTCTGTGGAACTAGATTATATCCATGACATTTTATCCAATTTTTTCTGTCTCCCCTGTTATTCTTTGCTGGATATCTGAAGGTATAAAACTTCAAAAGTCTTATGAGGACAAAGCTTAGGGGGTGAGAGAAAAATAGCCTGGATAAAAGGTCATGAGTTGTGGAAAAGGGCATAAAGTAGAATCCAAACATAAGCACAATGTATGAAAGATTCCTAGGCCTATTTCCATTGAAATCACTGAAAAAAATTTTGAAAATAAGTGCACACATGTATGCGTAGAAACAGACAAGCCAATTCATCAGTGTGAGAGTAAAAATCAACACCACAAGACAGTGAATCATCACAGATAACAAAATACTGAACACATACACATGGAGTACCTGCCAAAGACTTTGTGATTCTTTTGACTGCAATTTCTTGAGGTTCAAATTAATGTAAATTCTTGTGTAGCATGAATCCAATGGTTATTTTAGCCTCTTTTAAAAAACCTTTCTTTAAATAACATTGGCCTATTAACACAACATATTTACATATGAAAATATATAAATATATGTATAAAAATGTATTGTCATCATTAAAATGTATATGCTACAATTAATTATATTCAGAAAAGGCAAATAGTGTCTACATGCATTTTTTTCACAAAATGAAATCCAGAAATAGCATATTATTATCTTTTTAGGCAGAATAGTTTCTGAATTGATCTATGTATATACTCTAAAAATACCTTATTTTTATGTACAATGATTGTTTCTATAATTTTGCATTAATACCTCTGTATATATAAGCAGCACTGTGAACACACATCAGAACATTTATTTAAACTATTAAACCTGTAACGTGTTAAACTTGAGCTAAAAGTTGTCAAATGCTGGGGAAGTCATTCCACAAATATAAGAACTCTTATACCACCATTAGGAAAATGAAACTGAAAGGAGTTTCTGAGCACAGTTTCATAGCCACATGAAATAATATTTTTCTAAGTCTAACACATAATCAGAAACTAGCCCATAAAAATCACACATACCTGTTAAGAGGAATAAATATCCATGTCCCTAAAAGAGGACAAATAATTTCATTTCATTAGTTATGCTGTGTAAGGCCTTCATCAAGCAAAGATTTATGCATGTGTTTATGTACACAAACAACCTCATGGATAAATCTCACATATGTAGTTCAAGACAGATTAGCTGTTACAGGATCAGATCTTAAATAAGCGCTCACTCAGATGACTGGGAAGCTGTTCCTGAGATTGATACTCAGCCATCCTCAACGTTGGCTAAGATTTAATTGAGTAATCCAACAGAGCGCATTCGAATTAGATTACTTGTGGAGTAAATGCTAAATGACATGAGAAAAACGGCAGCATTGCACCATTAGAGATTACAATCGTTGGTTGATCAACCTGAAGTTATAGTCATGCTGGAACATTAATGAGCAGCGTGAAAAAACTTAGGGGAAAGAATCAAATAAATTAATTAATTTCAATTAAATGTTATTTTTTAATTAAAAATCTGTTAAAAATTTTAGTCATTATTATCAAACTACTCTCATACATTGGGAGAATTAATGAAGTCAATATTTGAGGTATTGTAATGTTCCAAAAACCTAAAAACGTGGAACAGAAAATTACTTAAGAGTGTAAGGTTGGCATACACAACAAACTTAATCTTTTTTACTGAATTTTGTTCTTGCTTAGTTTCAGTCTTGCAGTGGCCAAAATGATTACCTAACTCAGTTCACAAAGAAGCTAATTCTATAAAATACTAACAACAATGCCTAAGTCACTGCTTGCTTTTAAAAATGCATCTATCCTGCCATGTCATTACTAGCTGATGAGTAATGAGGAGCATCAAATCAAAGTAATTAAGGGCAATATAAGAAAGATGGTGCATCTTAATGACAGGCAATATTAACTGTGCCATGTGAGTGTACACTACAGTTCAACAGCCACTGCAGAAAAAATTATTAGGGGCAACTTATTCTGATTTTGTGAGCCACAGTTCAATTAAATTATATTTGCCCTCTTAGAGCCCATCTAAACATTCACATGAGTGCTTTAGGTCACAAGAAACACGTGAGGAATTTTATACTTGAAAATGTGTCTGTTTGATAACTGAGCATAAGGGTCCCTGCTGCAAAACGCTGGCTGAAACAGAAGAGCTGCCCCCATGCATGTGGTGGGGAGGGACTTCTGGGTCCTTCTACTACATGACTGAAAAAGGGACTGGGCTTCTGGGGCAGGCAGCCAATGCCACTGCCTGCAAGGGACGGGGCACTGCTCACCTCTCATTTGGACGGTCTGGATCCTTATACTCCTCCTGTTTATTATTTGCTTCATGATATTAATTTTACATTTTTCTGTTTCAAGCAGGTGCAATCCAAGAAAAGTGCATCACATGACACATCAGTGATCAGCCACACACCACATGCAGTGCAAAGCATACATAACCCACAGGCTGTTTTCAAAATACCTAGTGAAAACAAACACACAAAAAGAAATCAAACCCCATTTGCTGGAATTCCTCACAGAAAACATTAGCACTGTCTTCCAGTATACATGGGATGGTAGTGAAGATTGTTTGATTAGCTCTTCAGTGTGTTGATGATGACTCTTAGAGAATTATACTATACTCCTCTGTTGGGAAGACTGATAGGATTCAGGCCATAAGGGGACAAATCAATCTGATTCACCACCCCCACCCCCCACCCCTCTTTTTTTGGTGTGTGTTTAATTTAATAGAGTTACATCCACTTAGGATTTGCCTTGAGTGCATAAAAAAGTGCTGGCCAACACTGGCAAGCTGTTTCCAGTCTAATCCAACAAAATTTCTACATTCTTAATGTTTGGAAAAGGTGTTTTCAAACCTGAATTAACCTAGTTTTAATTCATTAAAGTATTTCATATGAAATATATGAGTGTTTCTAAGCAGCAGCTGCAAGAAGATGGACACTCCAATCAATTCAGGAGGCCAGTTTCCATTTATGCCATCTGGAACTAAGAAGCCTTCACTAGGTAAAAGAATGAAGAAGGCAACTTAGAGCCTTGGTGTTTAAGTCCTGAGATAAGGAGCGGATGCAACAATCTATTTGTGAATGAGATTTAAAAGGACAAAAAGAAACCTAAAAACTTAAGCTGTTCCCAAAAGAAAAAGCATTTTAAGTTAATAGCCAAAGTGAAAAAGCAAATCCCATATGGAATGAATAATTTTCCTAACACGTCTTTTTTAATTTGAAATAAGATTTGTGATAACAATGTTAATGCTGGGGATTTTAAGTGACAGAACATTATTCTGACTCATTCCTTTAAAGTCTCCAAAAAACCCCCCACAAAAGCTCCTTTGTTAAGGCCTAGTTTAGTCCACCTTAAAGCTCCTTTCAATCAAAGTACAGCTTCTCATTAAGGGGAAAATGATTATTAACATCCTCATTTTGCTTCCTCTTGTGAATTATTTGCATTCAAAAATGTGCACGGCATTAGTTTCAGGGTAAATGCAAATATGACAGCAGGATTTCTCACCAAGCTCCTTTTTATTATTAGTTCTTTTTTATGCCCTCCATTTATTATTCTCTCATCATTTTTCACAATGTATTAAAATGTTACATTTCCTAAAATAATAATATTTTCCTTCACTTGGTAATTGTCTCAGTCCAGTCTACAAAAGTCTCCATCACAGTGCCTACTGTCTATAATTTGGAATAGTTTATAATAATTGCTCATCATTGCTTAGGGGAGCCTTGGGCATTAGCTATCACAGTTACAGAATCTCTCCTCTCCCACTGAGTACGTGATTATTTTAGGTGAAGTTCACGTGACAGGGGAGAGGGCAGGAGCACTAGCAAAGCTTATACTGTGACTGCCCATGGTAGACTCCCTGTCTGTGGTCTGAAGATAAATTGAGATGTTTTTCAGTTTTTTAAGCTTCATTTGTCCCATGTCTGCCAGAAACAATGAGGCCAGCTCTGGAACATATTTCATGATTATTTTAAATAAAATACCAAAACAAAACAAATAAACTATTACTCTGACTCCTCTTCCTGACATTTTAAGAGGAATGATCTTGGATGCTGAGGATTAGTCAAAACATAGTATGCTCAGTTAGAACAAAATCAAGTTACCAGTGGCGTACTCTCTGGCAGGGCTGTATTTGATAAACTGATTACAATTACTTCTTTTTTTCCCCGGTCATATTAAAAAAATGGAAATAGATCTGACTAATAAAAGCAAACTAATAAAATCATTTGATCATCCTGATTCACCGCACTTCATCGTGCCAAGCTTCCCTGTTGACTCTCAAATTGTTATTGTCAAATTCTCAAGCATTTGTTACACTCAGGATGACTTACATGTCCCTTTTTTTCTGTCACTATGTCAATGTCCATCATCACACCATCACCACCATCTAATTGTAGCAAAGCAAAGACCACTCTGATACCACCCAGTGAATATGAGATAATTTTGGTTTAGAGTAACCTATTCTGCAATAAAATAATCTACTGTGATCTGTACTGACATGAACACAAACAATACCAAACTCAGAGAGTATCTAAATGTATTTAGAAAGAGTTCTTAGTTGATATCATTTTAAACTTTCTTCCAGGGAAGTCCCCAAGATTTATCATAGGATCATTTACCAGCATATAATTGACCGCGACACATAGCTACTGAATTTGACCTACTGAGGTTGAAAATTACTGAAAGGAGTAGAACCAATAAAGCAGTTACTATCAGGACATATGCTAAAAGCAGGTCATATCCTATTTATATCTTTCCTATGCCTTATTCCATCTCACTTGCACAAATGTATGTGCCCATTTTGTACTCACAAGTGTCAGTATGAGTAATCTAAGTAATTGTGAGTCCCAGTAGTGTAACTTACTGCCTCGGATTTTTTCCCTTTTCTTAAAGTAGTTTCTGAGTTATTGTGACTTAGTTTCCTGCAATGCTTTGTGGGAAAGAGTTAAGTTGACTTAGGGCTCATCATGATATGGGACCACAAAGAGCTGAAAGTGCTGAAAAAGGCAGAAACACATTGTCCACATCATTTGGTGGTGATCCATCTAGCCAAATTAAAAGCAATGTAAATGAACTGCAGAAACTATGCTACCCATGTGAAAACAAGACAGGCATGAATTGGAGGGTGGAGAGAGATTGAGAATGGGTGCGGCAGGGAATTCAAGACACTGTAGGCTAAAATCCTTGCTGATCAATCTTTCTATTAAAAAGACTGTTAAGTATTAGCATGTGCATTTCTAGTGTTTATAATGGCCAATAGTGAATTTCACATTGATGCAAGCTTTTGAATCTAAGAAATTCTATCAAGCATGCTTATATGCTTATACTCTCTTTTTCTTTATAATGTAACTTCTTTCCTATAGCATATTTTCATCTTTCCTTCTCTTTAATTCCTATTCTGATATAAGGATATGTAATAATTACCATTATTATGTGTTTTTAAAGACATACTTGGCTCAACTACATTTCTCTCATTCTTTAACCAAAGATAATTACATCAGTAACTTATATTAACAGAAAAGATACTGGTTGTATGGAGCTCATTCTCTGTTCTTTTCAGGAGGTCCTTCTGAGCACTAAGTCTTGCATTTGCACAAGTAGTACAGCTTATTAAAATAAATTCAGTTTAATACCATCTAATTCTGCAATGATTAGTTAATTATGGACTCCCGTTCAGTATCCAGTCCAAGACAAAGACATAAAATCATCACCTGATGATCAGAGGAGCACATTTCTATGATTTAAACCATACCGTGGTACTCAAATGCACCTTATGTATCTCATTATTTCAGGAGTAGTAAGGAAAGGAGCACAGGTTGCAGCACAAGGCTGTATGGACTGTTTAGTAACTTTTGGCAATCATCTCTGCTTCCACTTCCTTCACCACATGGAGATTTTCTGAACAATGGACAATTAAACAACACCTACAGTACAGACAGGTCACAAACACAAAATCTGAACTCTTGTCAAAACTAGTAAGATGATGTCATTTTCAAGTAATCATTGAAGTGACAGTTAGCATTTACAATAGAAACTCTTTTATTGGGAAGAATTCCATACATGTGATATTTTCTCTTAAAAGTAAAACCATGAAAATCAAACAATAATTCTGAAATATTTTCAGAGTTTTCTTACTTGGAGAGTGGTGTTTTTCCAATGTGGAATCTGACCTTTCTGTTATATGCAACCATTGTACCTACTGGGGATAGCAAAGAGTTGTTTCAAAGTTGTATTTCAGAAAGAGTTACATGTCAGAATGGTTACTCCGAGGAGTTATAGTAAATCCTGTGTTTCTGTTTTACACAGCAGAAAGCCTCACAACCTTCTGGTTAGGGAATCAAGAAAACTTCTGCTCTCGCTGTGCTGATCTCTCTATTATAAACCTCTCTTCCTCTCCCTCTCAGCATTTGCCTTAGCTGTTCCAAAGCCTGTTAGAATGGAGCAGTAATCTCTGTATGGACTTACAGTACACCTAGATCACAAGCTGAGCCACAACCACCATACAATTGATGAAAGAGGTCAACAAGATTCACTAGGAGCAAGGTCTACCACAAGGACAAGATACAAACTTGGCAGAAGTAGGCAGAACACCTACTAATATCACATACAGGCTAAGAATATACTGTTATTCTGTAGACCTATGAGACCAAGTCCTGACCTATTGGCTTTTGGCTGCATAAATATATTTTATCTGGACCAAATTTATAGAAGTATGAAACCTTGCACAGTTTTGGGGCAGAAGTAGCAGCATGAATACTGACTCAGCTTTGCTGAGGTCGTAGTCTTTACAAAGCCAGTAGAAAGGACTGGACATTAATTTTCTCAGGTGTGATTTTACTTTTCTCATTACGTGCAAGAGTTTTGTTCCAGATGAGTAGGCTGTGGCTGTAGGCTGGGGTGAATGTACTTTAGTGAGACAGACCTCATAAAAAAGTGCAACAAACTGCAATGCCAAGGTTGTCTTGGCTGCAAGTGATGTACGCTGAACTTAAATCCCAGCCCAGACAGTAAGGACAATGACAGTACTATGCTAGTTGCAACAGGGCATCTTGTAAACTCCACAATGAGACATAACCACAAAAGCCCAATACACTTAGAAGCCCTGACACCCCAATCAGGCATTTTAGAAAATTATGTCACTCTCTATTTTTATGTACTTATTACACTGTTTTTCCTTTTGAAATCAGACCAGTGAGATATCCAATTAAAAAAAAACAAACCCAAACTAGTTGTTCCAGTGCCTTCCTAGTAACTGGAGGATGATCCCCATTCATATAGGAATAAGATACTTCAAAATATTTTCCAGGGGAAAAATATCTCCTTCATCTACCATGCAACTTTATATATTCAATTTCACTTGATTTCTTCTCTCTTTTATCATGTATACCATTCCACCTACTATAGAAGTTAAAAAGTCAGAATATGGCAAAATATATATAGGAACATAGATTTGGGTCTTTATTAGTTGTCTTTACTGAAGATACATTCTCACACATCTGCAGGCTGAGAATAGAATGATAACTCTTCTAAGATATGCATTTTTCAATTTAGTAAGATATGATTGGCATAGCATGATGTAAAAGAGATACTGAAACAGGTATCTCCTGTTAGGTAACTCTCTAGGTCCAAAAATACTAGACATAAAACCAAGCAAAATGAAAATACTATTCCAATATTCAATCAGAAAATATCACTTCAATACTAAACAAATACAAATTGTCATTTTAAAAGTACGCTCCCAGGAGAATTTCCGAGGGTCTTTGGTTAGCCCTTTCATTGTCTCTGCTGAAACAGAAATACTAATATACTCTACCAGGGCCAATGAATTTCTTTAGTGGTATTTAATGATCTTAAGAGTCTAGGAAGCATTTTCTACAAGAGAATAAATAATTGTAATCATGAACTCAATATTCTGCTTCTTCAGGAAGAACTAATGGAGTTTTGTCAATAAAATCCAAAGATCATACAAAATTGTTGTTTGGATTGTGTAATGGGATAAACTATGTTCTGATGTAAAACACAGAAATGTACCAAGACTGAACATGAAAGTGTGACAGGAGGGAAAGCTGGTCCTGTGTCACCTTTTGAGCAGTCTACATTCCAAGTGGGTAAAAAGGGATATTTTCCAATCTATTAGAACTACCGGCATTAAAAATGTGACTGCTCTATGCACCCCATTCCCCCTTCAGCCCCCACCTGCCTAGGTACATTTTTCTTGTACCTTCTAAAACTTTTCTCTGGACCCAATATGATGCCATATCACTATGCAAGTCCCAGCAACGTGCTCTATTTTGTCATAGGCCTGGAAATAGCAGAGTGCTGAAAGCGTTCAGTTACTAATAGACCTCACCCATGCAGCTCAGAGAAACTGCAGCTGCTCCATATTTTGTAGCATGATTTTATTTGGAGGACAAGGTTTTTCTTCTCACTTTTTCAGGCTGTGAGACATTCTGACAAATAAGAATCCATACAGGCCAGTGCAGGGTTTTTTTGAGAGAAGAGCTATAAGGCAAGTTACAGAGTGTGTAGAACTCTTCTCAGCTGAACCAAATTTACCAGGCTATTATTGCCTGTAAGCCAAAATTTGAAGAAAAATAACAAGATACAGTCCATTTAAGTTTACACATATGAGATTAAGAATTTTCACAGATATTGCATCTTGCTGAGCAAATCAAACCCTGAAGCTTTGTCTTGACAGTCTCTAACAGAAAAGCATTTATTTCAGCTTTCATATTAACACCTTTATCAGATGAAACTTTTACTTAGTCATATATTTATTAATTTTAGTAGACAGCTTAGTGATTCAGCTTACTAGGGGGCTATCTTCTGCTTTCTCTCCTTTAAAAAATGTAAGCAATTATTTGTGCTTATGAGAGCAATGGGAACAGCAATGCACTAAAGACAAAAATATATGAAATTATCCACAGGAAAATTACAGAGAAGATACAGCTGCAGTAAGTGTTCCCACTAACTACCCATTCACTGACCTCCTTCTTGAATTACTTGAGCGAATGACACAGCAAAGACACAATCTGAAAGATCCATTTGGCTATCACCCCATTAAAAATGTCAGCTGAGCTCATTTTTTGAGGAATTCTGTTCATGTTGATCAATTGCTGAAAAGCTTAATACAGTAAAGGCTTAGCAAGCACACAGCTGACTTCAGTAACAGTGCCTACAAATAAAGGCACTGATTTGCTCGAATCTTTGCAGGATGATCACTTAACTGGAGATTTAGAAGTTTCCATTGCACTGAGAAAAAATAGTTTAAAATATACAAAAATCCTACAATCTTAACTAGAAAAGATGGTGTCAAGAACAGTTTTTTCCTAGTTTTTAAATAAAACTTCTAATTTCACAGTATCACAGAATGTTAGGGGTTGGAAGGGATCTCAAAAGATCATCAAGTCCAACTCCACTGCCAGAGCAGGATCACAGAATCACCTAGACTAGGGCACACAGGAATTTTATTCATGTAAACTAGTTGGCTATTGTATAAATATTTCACATTTTAAAAAAATCCAGATGCATAGTATAATGGGATGGTGGAAAATACAGACACACTATATATTGTTTTCAAAACCAAGATTTGACTAATAGAAGTGAAAGCACAGTATATTAAGGGGAGAATGCTGTGACTGATTAGAAAGAGTTGCTGGTCTTCTCAATGTTGTCAACCCTGCTGCTGTTGCTAAGGCACCTTTCTTTATTAGTTATACTATTTGTATGTGGATGAATTCATCTAGCAAATATCTTTTGCACTTAGTAAAATTGAAATGTAAGAACCATTAGAATGTAGGTGGAAAGGTATGTTTTAGAAAAGACATCAAGTTCAGTAGAACAGTTGTTCTAGCACTTATTAAAACTTTCCAAAATTGTATTTCATCTTGTGTCCCTAATTACTGAACCATGCTTCTTGTATCCTGACAAATAAACCTGTTTAAAAATCTTGAAGAGGCTGAAGAGAAATGACGTATCCAGCCCAAAGCACCTTCTTGCCACTTCTCTGACAACACTCAGCTCAAGGCACTCTGACCCCTCAGTTGATTATCTGTGCCTCGACAGTGCTGTCTGCAAAAAATGCCAGAAAATTAGCACTTCTGAATGCCTGTTTTGCATTCTTCAAGTACATTATTAGAATTCTTTTGTCAAAAGAAGCATGCTACATCGTTGTATTCATAATAAATGCTCTTTGATTTGTATGACTTTGTGTTTGTAATACATCCAAACAAAGATCTCATTTGTTCTTCTGGCAAAAGCTAATCTGTACAAAGAGGTTTTTTTTATTATTTTCTGCAAAAACTGCCTTTCTGAGCCTGGAGATTGGGTTAGCTAAAAGCTTCACATTCATTATCTTTAAGGTACTACGTTAATGAAAGGATTTTAATCATTGACATTGCTATGTGAATTATTATTACACAAACCCCTGCTGTTGAGTAAGACAAAATTAACCCAGTGTAAGGGGCATTAAAAAAAAAAAATCACAGCTAATTAGTAAGCTAACAGGAACAAAGAGAATGTATAACAAAGATGTTGAGAGGAAGACACTTACGTAAAAGCTGTAGCTTCCATTCCAACATTGATCTTTCTATATGGAAATCTTTTTTCTGTCTGATTTGTTCCATTAGACTTGAGTATTTTTATGTTTTGTAATTAGCTTTCTAAGCCACAATGTCTTGCTTCTCTCAAACTGTGGAAATCCAAAGGCTCATAATAGAAAATGGAAGATATTTTAAAATGCTTTTAAATTATTTCCCCAGCGATCTATATCAGAAGCATAAAGTAATTCTCTGGATTATTCTAGGAAATTATTTCCATATCCTCTGCTGTTCTCCATGAATTGCAGA
The DNA here is from genome assembly GCA_013400335.1 of Eurystomus gularis. Taxonomy (NCBI): domain Eukaryota; kingdom Metazoa; phylum Chordata; class Aves; order Coraciiformes; family Coraciidae; genus Eurystomus; species Eurystomus gularis. The sequence continues at coordinate 44,274 of VZZY01018346.1, forward strand.
ATACTTTAACTAGTCTAGCCAGGTTCCATTGGAATAAGCCCTTCATTTTAATGGATTGATACTGTTGTCCAGGTTGCAATTCCATATGGAGCAGATAAATGAAGCTATAGGTTTAAATCACTGCATTGCATCTCTACTGCACTCCTAGTCCTGCTGGTTTCCAATGGGCAACACATCATTGTGCTGATGTAAGAGCCAAGGACGAGACGATCAAACCTCAGAGAAGTATTCATGCTGGGTGCCATTTGTTTATAATTGCTCTTTGTAAGTTATAGTTTCAGATAAAGCTCCCAAAATGGAATGAAGAGAAAATAATAATTAAGTCTGTTTCTCTTTTTGAGCCTGACAAAGGCTTTAATTTTTTTTTTAACACGTTTGCCCTTCCTTTCACTATTCCACACATTCCCTCCTTTCTCTCTTTTGTTCATCAGCCTTTTCAGCCTGATAATTAAGACTCAAAATATTTGCTGCTGTTGGGTTTTTTTTCCAAGCCATCATCTGGTTTGTGTTGTAAATGTGAAACAACAATCATCTAGTTCTCTTGTGTGCCAGTAATTTAGTATTTCAATAATCTCCAATTGTTGAAAGGTTTAAAACAAATCAACATTTCTAGCAGTTTCCTTTTCTTTGTGGGGGAAAAAATATGTGAACATAACATTTATGGCATATACTTTTATATTATCCCTGTTTTCCTCCTTTTTTTTTTTTTTTTTGGTGATCCTTATGAGGGAATTAAAACACAGTGCAATTGCTGAGCATAAAACAGAACACTCACTTCAATAAAAATATAACATTCCTGCACAGGGGCAGTTTTTACAACTAATACAACCACTTCAGCTCTGCTAGTGCTGGATAATTCTATTAATTCTTTTTATCCAAATTCAAGTAAAACAAAAGAAAGAGGTAGTATCTAATATATTCTGCAAAGGACAGCACATTTCTATTATGTAGAAATTTCCATAGAAGGATCTTACAGTGTTTTAAAAATATTGGCTAATCATGAGAATTAAGTATAAGTCAAAATTGTCTTAATGACACAATGTACAGCATGGGTCCAGGAAGGTTAATGACAAAACTAGGAACTAGATGTTAAGCACCTCAGACACATTTTAGGGGTAATGAAATTTATTTTATTTCCAGTATCCCTCTTCAAATCATCCAATCTGTAAGAAACTGCCTGAGTCACAATTTTGAGCAGATCATACAGCATTGAAACTGTTTGCCAGTGATTGGTGATTGGTCTAGAGTCAAGTAAATTGGTGATAACTCCCAGAACAGAACATACCCCACAGTCCTCACTCCCAGTGAATTTTTTTCTTTTTTTCTTTTTTTTTTTTTTTAAATTTGTTCAATGCTGATACATCAGGAACAGTTTTTCCTAGATTATAAGGTTTCCTACAATACAACTTTCAGAGCACCAAAAAACAACACAGACAGTCATCCTAAACTTGTATCAAAATCCACAAATGATTCAGCTGAAAACCTAGGAAGGACATTCAAGTTGCAGACAGAGAAGACTCTGTGGACTTCATGACTCCTTTAGAAATTGGAATTGATTCATTAGTCCAGTTGAGAAATGACTGGCAGTCACAGAAGACAGCAGCCAGTCTCTCATGCTGTGGCCCTTCCCAGTGTGAAGCAGCCAGCTCTCTAGACCTGGAAGTGAGGAACCTTTCAGGGAGTGCAAGGTAACAAAGCTACTCAGTAACATATGCTCTCTTTGCAGTCAGTATTCCTATAATGTCATTCAGTCCTCAGATTACATCCTCTCTCTTTAAAAAATAGTGCTATAGAGATGTGGATAAAACTCCTTGGATAATTACACATAATTCACAAGCTTCCTTCCAACTTTTAGAATATTCTGGCAAAGACCTCCTATGCATCTTCCCTAGCCACCAAAGTGGTTCCCTTTCCCTCCTTGTACTAAATCATTCAGCTTAATGCTGACCTGTTGTGAACCTTGAATGGGGAAAACTCTGGATAGCTTTAGCTGTAACAACCCCTACATACATATCATTCATATGTTGTATTTGACTAAGTATGAATTGAAAATAAACAATTTCATGACAGAAAAGAAGCTGAATTAATTTTTCAGACGTCCACCACAAATCTCTGTTGTCTATTGAAAGTCATGTTTTTACTGTTGGTAGATAGCTATGCATTTATGAAAATTAGATACAGGTCTATCTATCTATGTGTGTATGGTTTCACATGTAAGTGTGTATGTGCATTTGCCTGTAAGAACTGCATGGAAAACTGATTAGAAAAATAAGACTATCAACCCTGATCCATTTGTGCTTTTCAGTTTCATGTGCTACACAATTGTTTGCTCAGATTTCATATCAATGTCAATGAAAACTGTATGCAAGCAATGAATGCATAATATACAACAGAGATGTGTTATTTATAGCGGAGAGGTTTTTTCCTCTTTATAACTATTATTTAAGCTAGCCACTAAAGTCTGAAAATATAGAGGTCCTGACAATATTCTCTTTGAACAAGTATTTCATATTGTTAAAAATGTTTCTAGCTCTGTTTATTCAAAGAACTTAATGTATATGCTTCCATATTAGCATGCACTTAGGTTTGCTGCTGAGTATCATTGAAATTCCACCTTTTTTTTTTTTAGATACATACTGACTATACTTATGTTAAAAAAAAATAAAAAATTACACCACTTCTTTATGTCTTATACAAATGATTCACAAAAGTTCTTGAATTTTCATCTTTGCTCTGCTGCATTACAATGCAGTTATCAGACCCTATTGTGAAAACTTTGGAAAAACACAGCCTGGCTGACAAATTAGTAGTATTTGGTGCTAATATTACTAATCCAGCATTTGAAACGGCTGCTCACTGGGGAAAAATAACATGTTCTCTAAGTCACAGGAGAAACTAGGGAGATAGTTAATGGGTGTTGGCTGTGCTGCACATACTGTGCACAATGCTGTTCACATTGCAGCTGACTGACTGCCAATAGATGTGGAAGTAATTGTCAACAAGATTTATTGTTACTTTCACATTTATACAGTTAGAGAGGAAAGGTTGAAAGAGTTTTGTGAAGTTCAGTGCTGACTTCTACTGAACCATAGTAACACACACTGATTATCACTAATGCATGTCACTGAAAGAGTTTTGTATCTTTGGAGGCCTTAAAAGTCATTCTTTCTTGTCAGACCAAAATCCCCACAATCCTCAGTAATTTTTTTCTGAGATCAATACCTGAGCTCTACTTCAGTTCTAGATCACAAACTAGCAATTTTTTCAGAATACAACTGGAAACCTCAAACTTTTTTAACAACAGAATTAGGCCGCTCAAGGTAATTAAAAAGTAACCACTGGAGAGAAGCAGATGGGTTTTACTTGAAATTAAGGGTTGTAAGGGGATGGGGAGGCAGTGGATAATCTCTGCGAAGTAGAGACTTCAGCTCACCAGCGTGAAGGAGCACAAACACTTGTTATATAAATGTATACATTTCAGAGGCATGAATTTCAATGAATGCTTTTTTCAGTTTGTGTGCCTGTGGTTTATGCTTCTAGACAATGTTTTTAACCTAGCTTCACTAAGGCAAAACTGTTTGATTTACATATAATTTTTTATATATATATATACACATATATATATTCCTACTTTAAAAGGATAGATGTATTTTACCAAATGCTACAGAATGTAATGAGAAACCAAGACTCCGTATCTCAGGGATTTTTGTGTCAATCCAGACAGAGCATAAAGTTTTACTTGGAAGGCTCTTAGTATTGTTCTGCTTGAATCACTGGTGGGTTTATTTCTTTGTTTCAGATGGAAATCAACTGAGGTGAACTTGGTTACCTTTTTGCTGTAGAATACCCCTCTAGCTCTGGCATCCTTTTAACTAATAGCTTGAGACTATTACACATGAGACAGACTAACAAGAAATAGCCACCCAGATTCTTTCAAACAAAAATTTCTGCAAAGACACCCTAACATGGAAGAGAGAAAGGAGCTACAATTAGAGGACTTACCCAGTGCTGCTGGATGTTGCTGCAGTCTGTATCAAGATCTTGGAAAGCAAATAGGGAAGATATTTAGGCCTGGTTATTATGCATGAAGTGTGCTCTGACAGTACTACACAAATGTATGTGTGCAATTACTCCATCCATGATGAAGATAATAAACTGCTCAGTCACTGAGGTGGACACCTACTTGTTCATTTAGCAGGATATTTTGTCATTTTATCTGCACATAATTAGCACTATTAAAGTCTCCATTTCATCTTATAGATGGTACTGGTACTGATAAAAACCTTTATTTTTATTACACTTTAAAAGCCTAATGTACCTAAAGGTAGAAAGCATGTTTATAAGTGCTCCCTGGAAGCACATTTATGTTCACTTGTGGTTCTGTACTTACCTATTAGGAAGCATGACCCTAATTTCAAAATTAGGCATGCAAACACAAGCCAGACAACAGGTGATAAAAGCCTCTGAGTTCAACTGTTTGTTGCCAAAGAGGGTAAAGATTATTGTAAACTAATAAAATAAAAATTATCTCTTCTCAAAACCGATCTTGTCTTCCAATTTTAGGTGACATTTCCCAGCACTGTTGCAGCTTTCAGAGAACTATCTTTGTAACAAAAGACATCTGGATATCAGACAGAACAAGAGTGTCAAGATATATAGGAAATAGGATGGGAAAAGAGTTACAGCAATTTTGGACTGCAACTACTCTAAAGTGTCCTAACAAGTATTAGAAAAACCAACATTTCAGATAAGTAACTTGTTTTTCTAAACATCATTTACAGCAATCACAATTTTTGCAGGAAGACATCTGAAATTTTAATGCCAATTTAAAAAAATATATATATTTCACTACTAAGAAGAAAATCAGGTAAACACTGTTACAAGACACAATACGGGAAAGATTCTGTACACATCTTTATGAAAGTAATGAACTACAACTTCGATGCTGAATGTTCCTGACAATTAGATTTGGCCTAAAGGTGAAAGCATTTCGTATCTATGTTCCTCTCTGTTTCAGGATTTCCCATTTTCCAAAATACCTACTATTTTATATTGCTCTTCATAAACTCCTATAATCTTGTTTCAGAAAAATATGTATAGGAATGGTGTATTTGAAAAGAATATTATAAATATCATCTATGTATGAGAAATACAATTGCTCTTTTCACACAGGCTGAGAGTATCACGTTTCAAGTCTGGAATACATGTGCGTGCACACACACGAATTGCCTCTCCAACTTTGCCTACACTGGCAGTCCCCAGGGTCACTAACAAACTATACACCCTCAGGCAAATTTAGTCCCTTATAGTCAAATAGTTCCCAGAATTAGGAGAACTCTGAATAATGTGAAGTGCTGAGAAATCATTGATGACTGTTGTGTATCTGCATGAGCCAGAATAAGAGCACTCAAACAGCTGTAAGAGAATCAGAAGGTAATACAAGGATAAAGTAGAGTATTAACAAGGGTAATTTCTGAGTGAATGAGGCCAGAGGGTGAGGTACATGCTGCATTGCATAGGGCCCAAAAGAGACACCCTCTGGCCCTTCATTCTAGCAGTTCTGTGCTATGCATATGAAATAAATGAAAACTGGCTACAGAAAGATATGCTAAGTGGAGTAGTTCAAACAGTGATTTTGGGTAACAGAAATTTCTGCCAATTCCCTTCTCCTGTAGAGAATCAAATCCAAAGCCTCACTAGATTCATCTGAACAGCCTGCAGACTGATAGCAGGACTGGAGTTCTACCTTGGTCCTCTACCCCAGGTAAAGACTTGAGGTACTGCTTGAGGAATAAGCAAAGCTTTCTCTGCCAAAGATTAAAATCCAGACTTCTTTCAAGGCTTGCATCACTTGTACCCCCAAAATTTAAGTGTTCCAAATGGGAAAATGGTTAATTTTGTAAGAAAACATCTAAGGAGTCAAATTCTCTATCCTTGAACATTACTGTGAGCCAAAGGGTAGAAACATAACAGTCTGAAAAATAATTTGTTGGGCCAATAAAGATAATTTGTATGAGTATAGATACAATCGGCAAATTTACAAAGAAGTCATGTAAGGTAACAAATTATTTAGGAGACATAAATAACTCAGTGGTTATACAACAAAAATATTTACCATGACTTTTTTTAAGATAGCATTACATGTCCTTCTTCATGCCTACATATAGAGGCAGTAATGGAAAGAGCAATTTTAATTACAAAGAATCAGTGTAGCACATACCACTATTTGACAGGTGGATGGCATTAATGCTGAGTAATGCAGAAAGTTTCCACAGATAACATCTTCATTAGTGGGACTATGATGTCCTACAGTGGCTTGCTTTTAGGTACAGTAGGCTGAAAGACAAATATTATAGGAACACAAATATTAGAGATGAAACCTTCAAACATCATGAAGAATTTTGTTCCATGTTTGCTGCAGACTAAGAAAAAATACTGAGGTATAAAAAAATAATCTGGTGACTGATGCAGACAGTCATTTGGTGCCCTGTTTCCCTTTCTCCCAAGCACGTCAGAGGCACTCAGCTGTCTGACACCAGCCCCTCGCCCTCTGCTCACCTTCCCTTTTTATGTGTCAGTAAAAACCTAGTACAGATAAATTAAGGTAGTTCAGAGCATATCACCGGGTTTCATCATCTCCTCAGTTACCAGCCATAGGACAGATTACAATTTCACAGATGCTAGGAGAGGAGATATTATAGCAAAGCAGTAGTGCCACTACAGATAAGGTTAAGATGGCACTTCCATTATAAACACCTATTTTCAGTGGCTTATAACTTCAGGCTACAAATTTCTCTCAGGCTGAAACCTAGCCTATTTGGGCTCAGCTTGGTAATGGCTTTCCCTATCTCTTCACACCATTTTGATTAGGTGTTTGCAATACAAGAATGCAAACATATGTATGTCTCTGGTCATTTCAAATGGCAACAAAATACTCTTCTTCTATGAAAAAGCCTGGATGGCAGAATGTTCCTGTCATTCTAACACCCATTTTGCTGACGGCTACTTCCCCCAAAATACCATTTTCAAAGTGACAAAATCCACATTATTATTTCCAAAAAACATTCAGGACAGCTAAGGGATTTGGTCTCTGCCACTATGCTGTGAGGGGCATGCTGTGGCCCCCTGAGTGGCGAGAGCTTGCAGTGCACACCAACACCATGCAGTCCAGACTAGTCCTTGCTCAGGGCTACAAAAGCCACCCTAAGCAGAACAGCATTTCTGGGAGTTCAACATATTGACCAAAACTCCCTTATTTTAGAATAAGGTAAAAACAAGTGTCGTTATATAGCACACAAATCTCATTATTTTTATGAGGCATTTATTCTAATAGTCTAATTATTTTGAATTATACCTCATTATTAAAATCCTGTTTTTTCATTCTGATCTTTAATGAAAGATGTAATGAAAGCCCTAAATACAGTACTGGTTTTTTTCTGTGGCCTTATTCTCTCATGATGTTTGGAATTTTTGCCAAAGCTGATAACTTTTCATCAATCCTCCAAAGCAATAAAGTACAGAAACCTACTGGCATGTCTGTCTACTTGCCTCGCCCTCTTCATGGTAGTATCTATATCACCAGCTATTTTAAAAAATAAATAACGCTAACAAACCTGTTAAATGAGATAAATTTCATGTTACTTTTCCTTTGTATTCTCATGTACTAAGATATGTGCTGAATTATTCTATCACAATGCATACACCTTCTGTGCTTATAATGAGCTGAGAGGATGTTGTATCAATCGAAGCATATTTTTAAAGAGTCAGAATCACAGTGGATGGAGTAGAAAAGGGAAAAAAAATGAGAACAGGAAGACAAGAGCGAAAAAGGCATACCAACATTTGGAGAGGGAACATAAAAATAATTGAACATCAGTTATTCTTGATATGTTTCATTTTTTTCTAAATTTATTTCTGATTACCCTCATCAATTTAATTTTTGCCTGCATATCTCGTGCACACTGTAACTCTTTTGTAGTTCTGAAACAGGTGTGATATGCACATTCTTTAGCCCTGCTGTGTTACAGTAACCTGCTACATTCCCTGGGACACTGGGCCCAGATGCACTGAGAGAGAAAGAAATCATGATGGCCTTATGTTAACTAACTAAATCTCCCTAACGTCTTCAGGGGCACTGTATTGATATTTATTTTAGACAGAAGACATTCATATGTGGCAGATGTGGACAGCAGTATGAAGCATATGGAAGGAGGTAACATACTTCTTACTCTGGTCACTCCAACTCAAAACATGTTGCAGGACTGGAAAGAGGCCAAAGGCAAAAACAATTAATAATTGAACTGCTGTTGTTTTTTGAAAAAGAAACAGAAAAGAGGATATGTTAAAAATTATAGCAATAGCGGCAGAGCAAGAAAATTTAAAAATTCTTACATGGAACATGCCCAACAAAAAGCCACCCATTGAAACAGACGTTCCAATGATTTAAGTGTATGCATACACTGTACTGCAAGAGTACATCAGCCATGACTGCAGTACACCAGAGAGATACCCACACTAGCTTTAAACTAGTGAGCCTGGGTACTGCCAGCAGTCAGCTACAGCAGCGCAGAGCTCAGCATGAGCTAATTTACCCAGCTTCTCAGCAAAGTAAATTGGCTGTGCTGAGCTCAGTGCTGCCTTGGTTAGATTGTTATCAGTGTTTGAATTTAAATCTAGCTCAGGTTTCTCTGCATTACACTGCAGGCTCTTGAATGATTGCCGGGTAAACCTACTGAAAGACTTGTAGAAAGACAGGTTTTAGATAAATTGTACACCTATGGAACTCCTTCAGAAATATGATTAACTTAATAGTATAGTGCAGTAAGACTCCTCCCAAAATACTAGATACAGAGGCAGTAAGGACATTCACAATTGCATTACAGAGAACAAAATAATTGCAAAGGCTGCAAGGAAGAGATATTATTATGCTGCAGGGCATAAACCCCAATTTAAAGCTCCCTATTAACCACTGGTCCAGGTAAGGTCTGGATGACAATCCTGTATATTGTATTTTATATTCCTAAGTGGATATCCTGATTAAAAGTACCTTTCCAGTGATTGCTGTAGAAGAATCTTTTCAGTAGATGCAAACCATCGTTACAAACACTATTTAAAAGCCTGAGTCCAAGCTAGTGAAAGGAATAACTTTTTAAGTCAGCACGGACATACTACTAAAAAAACCCAAACCAAAAAATCCTAACTTACAAATTTTAGCATTTAGTTCTAAATTCCAAGTCAAAAATGCAGTTATCTATCTCAAACGTTACTTTAGTGAACAGTGAATAGGTGTATCTGTTGTGGTTATGTCAGATGACTGTATGCCTTGAAGTTGGATGCTTTTTCCCTTTGTAAGAAGGATTGGCCATGGTTCTGTGAGACTGCAAAAATATCGAGTTAGGCATGGACTGATGATAACTGATAGTGATTGAATGTCAATGGGCAAGAGCGGGAAAAAAAACCCATACAATGGCAGATGATGGTATGTGAAAGTGCTGGTTACACTGACACAGTATCACTCTATCAGACTTTATAAATGAAGGGCAAATTAAATTAGGTTAAATATATGGTTATTTAACAACGTTCAACCAAACATTTCTTTGCTGGATAGCAAATAAGGCTTGTATTTAACCAAAGATTAGTGCATTCCAATTTTAATAGCAATGCAGTTTGTTTTTATAGGAGGATCTAAACAGCACTTTATGTTGACATTTCTATTGCGTATTTAATGAACACATATCAAATATGCATGGCAAATAAATACTGTGTTCCACGCAAAACTTTCCTGCACACTCCCTATCTTTTGTGCTTTGAAATATATTTGTTCTCACAAAAATGCATATCACTACTATGTAACTAAATCTTATTTCAATTTTTTTTCCAGACAAGAAACAGAAATCTACATTATTATAAGTACTTCTGTACTGCTGTTTTAAAATGCAGCCCTGAACTGTACCTCTGCCTCCCTCTAAGCAGTCAGTGTGCTGAGAAAGTACCCTTCTGACAGAACAGATTAAGACTATCCAAAACTCCTTAATCTACTGTCCATACAGAACAGCACTGTGGCATCGCACATGATGCAAGCACTAAAATCAGACCTGACAGAAGATCCTAACTACGTTATTCAGCCTACATAGCTAAATGTTTCTTTATGCTCAGCTAGGGCAGAGAACACCCCATTATGAGGTGTTAGTATAGCTGATTAGTTCCAGGTATAGAGGGGTACATTTCCAGCACAGCGTTCAATTTTTCTGGATCAAAGGTTCATCATTTACATCTCAATGGATCCAAGCTGTAGTTTACTTCATTGGGAATTCTAAGGGACATCTAGACATATCCGGCAGACCTTTATTCTGCAGGAGCCTAAAATGTCGTCTCTCTGAAGAATGTTTAAACACATACTGTGAATTATACTATAAAAATAATAAATTAACATATATGTCTATTGCTTGTTATCTTCTGGCTGCTTGCAAATAAATCTAAGGCTATGAGAACTGTTCCAATTTTCATTTTAAATGATGTAGTCTCATTTATCAATTTACTTTTTGGGTGCCCTGCTTAGCTTGAACAGAGAACAGGCAACTCCTTTTTCCGTGCAGATACAGTAACATAAAGGCAGTAATTACTTTTTTTTCATTTTTTTGATTCACAAAGGCTTTTCAGATGATATTGCAGATTTTAAGGAAACACAAACATTGTATTTGTTTGGTACCTTCAAGTCCAGAAATAACAAAAAGCACATTCCTTAGCTCAATAGATTCTGAAATGAATGCTTATTTCTGTACACCTTCAGGTTCTAGTATTTTACAAAGGAGCTTTAATGCTAGTCTACCTAGTAATTCACTATGGGATGTCTTTATATACCATTGACAGTAATACGGCTCATTTTGGGTGATTAACTTAACCCCCAGTATTGCAAGTGCCTTGCTACATTAGCATATCTTTCAAGGAATAGTTGCAATGTGAGAAAATTGCCTGTAGGATTATTTGCAACTAGGAACCTGTGAAATGTAAAATAAAATTGAAGACTATAAAGTAAAACATCAAAGCTACCTAAAATATTAATAGCAAGTACTCCAAAAAGTAATTTAGAAGAATTGCATGAGGGAGTGAAAATTACTAATTTAAAAACAGATAGCCTTTGCAAAATAAAGTCAGAAGTTTAGAACAGACAATAGATAATACAAATTCATTGTACACACAATATGAAAAGAATGCAAACAGCAGTAACAACTTTAGTCACTGAAGACATCTGAGACAAGTAAGCAATGAGACCTGTACAAACAAAACAACAAAGTTGCATTATATTGAATTTAGGCTACTGGAGAGAAAGAAAAACAAGTACTCTTTAATCCATTTAGTCTTCTGTTACATTTTCATTCTAATTGAACACAGGTAGAATTTGTGGACAGAAGGATTTTCTTTTTAGTTGATGCATTTGGAGCTAAGAGCCATTGTCATACTGTTCCAAATCATGTTTCCACCTGCTCTCTGTGGGGCAAACCATGTTGGAAGTTTCAGTGAGGTTTCTGTGGGAGATTACAAGCTTCAAAGGTAACATTGTGAAACCTGTTTCCCTTTTGATATGCACTTTTTCTTTCAAGAAATTTCAGAACAAAGGAATAAACTCAGATGAATCATAAAGGCATAGAGAAAAGAAAAGTCTTTAGTTTTGAATCAGGCCCCGATTCTGCATAATGCATGGCAGAGCTTCGAGATGTTTAATCTTCTCACTGAACCATCGCCTCAGAGAAGTTCTTATGTACTTACACCACGTACTGCTCAGAGCACTAACACCAGGCCACGAGCATGAGCAACTGCTGCGTGAATCACTGAAGCTGCCTGTCATCCAGGGCTGCCCAGCCTTGGCTCTCCCTCTTTGCTTGAGATTACACAGGCCAGAAGATGACCTAAAAGCCTGTATGAAATTCACAGCACATTCCAGACTACTGCAAGTTGCACAGAATACCTGCAAGTGAAAGCAATGGGACTGCTCTGTCCTTGTCTGCTCTTGATTTCATGTGGGGTGATTCCCTGAAAGTCTAGGTGAGAAACAGAATTCACTGAAACCCACATTTGACTTCTGAAAGTCTTTAACATATTGTTGTCAGGGCTGTTGTTTGAAACTGCATCAATGCCATAGTAGCTGCAGATTTAAACCTTGCCAGTGAGATGTACACTGTACAGCAAGGAGGTGCATTTCGGAATAAGTTGACACACACATCAAGTCATTCCCTTATACAACTGCATAGTGCATAGGAGGAAAGTGCAGAGGATGTAGTTATTCTCAGATTTTATCTATTTTTTTTCTGAAACAGGCAGTTGCCTAATGTAGAAGTTTCCTATGATAAGGCATTAATACATGTTCTGCAGAAAACAACATTGTTTTGGCTGACTTAATGACTGAAGAGGGCTTTTTAAAATCTATAATAACTATGATCCTACTATTTCCATAAACATTTATAGTCTATAGTACAAGATGATAAAAATTGAACTTGTTTGGGAAGTTCTGGTACTTAAAAATGTAAATTCTACCAGCTGCTTCTAAAACAAGAAGTTTTCTCTATTAAATACTCTAGACTAAATTCTGTAATTCTTCACACTGCTTTTTTTTTTAAACCTGTGATTAATATGTCTCAAGATCCGATTTATAATCATTCTCACTTTTAGATATATTATGATATGTTGTGGATAAAAGGATTACAAAAAGAAGGTGGATGCTACACTTCCAGTTTATTTAGAAGTCAGGAAAAGAAGCTTTTTCAAACTGACCTATCCATCCAAGTAGTAGACAAAAAACCAATGCCAACAGGTATTTTCAGATTACTTACTCTAAATACCAATTTTAATTAACTGCCTTTAGAAAAGGGTGCTTTTTTATTCTTTTTTTTGAGCTATAACATGTAGAGTAATAAGGGAAAGGCATCTTACAGTGAATGACTCACTTTCCTGTAATAAAGTGTGGAGCCTCTTCTCGTTATGCCATACTTATGAGGTAGCAGAAATCACCTTAGAAATGACTTAACTGAATCATAGGGATTATTCTATGGATAATGTACTATAAGGTTGCTGTAGCTTTTTTTCTTCCCTTCCATCTTCCAAAAGAACGCTGAAGTTCATTATATTGATAAACCCATGATCCCATCTAGCCTGTATGGTTTCTTTGAAAAACTAATTACCAGAAATGATCCAGAGCAGCATGAAGAGTGTAAATCAGTGTGGCCTGGGGAGATCAGATCCAGCCCTATTGCACTGGAGGTATTTTGAATCCAGTTACAGAAGTCATCGTGACATGGCAGAGCTTTGTCTTCTGAACTGGACTTTAGGAAGAAGGTTATTCTTCACTGTAAAAAAGCTTGCTTAATGGTGTGTGTGGTTAAAGGGGGACAAAATGATCACTGATCGATTTATATTAATTTCACTATTTATTTATAAAATCAATTATTGATGTATTCTATGCGTGCGAGGTTCTTTACTCAAAGAATGTATGCACCAGGACTTCCATGTCAGAAGTCAGTGCTAATTTTTATGAGCAGACTGTCTCATCTGCTATGAAATGGAAAGGACCATTTAAGCCAATCTCCCCCCCTTTTTTTCAGCTTTACATTTAGTACCAGATGTTTACAGAGAGAATTATGCTTTCCTAAGCTGTGAAATACTGTGCCTTAGCAATCTCTATTCTGTGGATCCATGATCCTGAGGCTGTTGGCCACACAGATGTCCAGAGTATCTTGAGGAGGCTCATGCAGTCCATTCAGCACTTGAATATTCCTGAAATGCATCAGTATTCTGATTCTTTCACTTTTTCTTTGGGACTGATGCCTTCTGTGAAGCTGCCTGGCCTAGACTGCTCCCACCTGAGCTGGTGGCTTGACTGTTCCAAGCCCTTGGCACCCACATACCCACTGAAGGCTGTGGGAAAGATGAGTATCCTGAAAATTTAGGTCATCATCTTTGAAAAGATACACAGTACTTCTACCAGTACATTACTTTTTCATGAGCTGGGGTAGCCTGCACAGAAAAGGCTTAAAACTTGTAAGGGTTTTGTTTTTTGTTTTCTGAACACTTCTATTCAGGACCATCCAACTCTGTGGCTATAAGAAATATTTGTTACTGAAGTACATGACAATTCTATAAAAATTTGTAGTCACTTGACTTTTGTGCTTGTGGGTTGATAACAGTACTATTTATTACAGAAGCCTAAAGTGTCTCTTTGAAAAGAAATTACAGAACATAATAAATATTTCTCTTTGTACAAAAATAGCCTGTGAAAAGATTATTTTCATGAATAGCAACACTTTGCTTCAATTTGTATGTCTGTTTGCAATTTCTAAAGAAGCTTTTAGATAGATCTCCTTTCTATGAGGATTTGATAAGACAACTCTGAGGAAATAATAAACAGATACTGTTTATAATGGACTTGCTAACTAGCATTCAGAAAAGGCTTTTATGCATGAGGTCTTTTTCTTTGAATTGATCTTCACTGGAATAAAGCTATTATCGTAGGATCCCGGTCAGGCCATAACTACGCAGGAACTTGATTCTGCTCGAACCCAGATCTAAGGAGAAAATGTCAATGTTTCTTGGAACAGTAAGTGATGGCAGCACACTGCCATTTCCATAAAAAAAAAACCCAAAAAACCCCAAAAAACCAAAACCAAACAAAACCCAAGTTACCAGTTCCTCCATTTCAGGATTCTTGGGGAGATCGCATAATGTTGTACCTACAATGTCAGACTGGTTTCTCATCTAGTAGTGTTCACACCTAACCAGTTTATCAAGAAAGGAGGACCCTGTATGCTTTTCTCAGATTTCACATTGTCCTTAATAAGGACTGTAGAATTTATATACTCAGACATGGTGAAAAGTTCAGTGGGATGATTTTAGCAATTATAGGAAGCCCAAGCTTCCATAAATAATAGTTTAACATCATTGAATGAGTAAATAGTGATTTGCACAGACAAATACTTAGATGTTTAATGAGCAGAGGCTCCAGGAGTAACAGGCAAGTTTCCAGTGCCTAGTTAATGATGTCCAGTAAAAAAAAACGGGACTTTTTATTCTGAAATGTAAATCTCCTGAAGAAGAGAGGTGATACGATACTACAACTGGCCAGTTTGACTCTGCTGGCCATTCCCACTCAACAACACCATCAAAACTTTTGTTTGTTCATTTGAAGAGCTGATTTATCTGATCTGATTCCTACAAGATTAAAGACTATGAAAGGACCATCTCACCTTCCTGCTACATGCAGAACTTTGTATGTATTATACAGACAAATGTAACCAGTTTAGACCAACAATAAAGTCATTCCTCTGCTCAAGGACCATGAGGAGCACTCTAAATCATAGAATGGTTTGAGTTGGAAGGGACCTTAAAGATCATCTAGTATCAACTCCTGGGCCATGGGCAGTGACACCTCCCACTAGACCAGGTTACTCAAAGCTCCATTCAACCTAGTCTTGAAAACATCCAGTCTTGGGGCATCTACAACCTCCTTGGGCAACCTGTTCTGGTGACTCACCACCCTCATAGTGAAAAACTTCTTCCTAATTTCTAATCTAAATCTACCCTCTTCCAGTTTAAAGCCATTACCCCTTGTCCTATCACTATAAGTCCTTGTAAAAAGTCTGTCCTCAGCTTTCTTGTAGGCCTCCTTCAGATACTAGAAGGCTGCAATGAGGTCTCCTGGGAGCCTTCTCTTCTCTGGTCTCCACGAACCCAACCCTCTTAGCCTGTCCTCATAGTAGAGGTGTTTTGAAGATCTGAGGTGGGATAATGCGAGGCAGTGTGGGAGAAGAATCATCCTGCATTGCAATATCCTTTCCTAGACTAGGCAGCTGTAAGTAACTTTGAAATTTTCAAGCATGAAGTCTTCAGTGCATCAAAGTTTACTGCCTAAATTTTCCTGCCCCACACATTTGTTACCATCTGATCTGCCTGTCTGAGACAGACTAAGGAAATACTGCAGAAACAAATTACACAAACATATTCAGAACAGTTATCTCTAAAATATTATGAGGGAATTGTAGTTCATTGGTGTAAAGAGTAAAAATAAAAGCATGACTTTAAAAGCTGGATTTTTACCATCGCAATTTGTTGAAGAAAAGAAAAAGTATAAAACACTTTACCATTATTTTAATGGATAGATCATGTTCCCCAGCATCAGAATTACAAAGGTGTAATTTGTTGTATTTATAACCTCTATCTTCATTTGCAGTGAAAATCTTACACATTTTCTGTAAAGAGGTTTCACTTGGAATACTTACCTATCTTGCTATTTTGCTCTTATTTATTATTATCACATATTTTATTCTGTTCTTTCTAAGAAAATAAATGGCAAAAGACTAACTCATTATACAGGATCTCATAAAACTCTCACATTCTTGGAAAAAATGGTTTATGCTGAGATTAGTACTGACAAGCACTTTTTTAATTGCTAGTAATGCATACACAAAGAATAGGGTAGATATTATCACTGACACTGCTGCTGAGGCTATAGTAATCTTCTCTCTATCAAAAGTCCCTGCCATCATTTTGTTCTCTAGAGGATATGGCTTGATTAGGGCTGTCCCATTGTTTCATCTGAAATCTTAGCAGATTAATGCTTTCATCAGGGCATCAATTTGTCCCACTTTTCTTTTTGCTGCTCTTCGTGAGTGACACAGCCAAAGGAATGCACCTCTTTAAACTGTCATTCTGTTTAACTCCTCCTCTGCAATTATACTGGCATGCATAATACATCATAACAAATTGGATTTTGCAAAGAAGCAACAACAGAAATTATATTTGCTTGTGGCATAAGATAGAAGCTGTTGTAATAGGGGAGGGAAGGGGTGAGCAACAGATAAAGAAATCTGATTAATTAAAATCACTTACAGCTAACAGGAGCTGCCTTCTGTTTTCTCAAGGTTTCTTCTTCTTTAGTGTAAAGAGCAATTGCAAAAGCAAAATGAAAGAATAAAGGAAATATTAAAAAAAATTAAATAGCTTTACAATTAGAAAAGTCTTTACAAAATTGTAGTGTGTGTTTGTTGTTTTAGCAGGAAGATTTTCTTCTGGCTTTAGAAGTTAAAAATAACTGCTTTACTTCAAGCAAAGCTTTTTGTTTGAACAAAAATTGCTTAAGAGACACCATCAGGTGACAAATCCTACATCATGTAGGTCAAGTATCTTTACCAGATCTCCTGGCTGGAATAAGAAACTTTTCTTTTCCTTTGATGAGTAAAACCCCTTCCCCCAGATACCAAACTCTGTGATGGTTTTCCAAGTCTCTGTAAGTCTAGGAGACTGAGTGGCTGATTATCCTCTTCCATGAACTTGATTGCCAGAGTTACTGAAGACAAGGGGCAACTCAGAATATCCTGCAAGTAGCTGACTAGAGCCAACAACATATTCCCAGTGTGCAGTTGTGACTTTAAGACAGCAACCAGATCAGTTGTCTGCTCCAGATCTACTCTTCATATTAAGATAAGACATTTGGTTGCTTACACAATTATTATCATATTAGCGTCCATTTTCAAGTGCCCTTCAGCTACCGCTTTTCACATGCTAACACTGCTGAAACACTAACTAAATCCCTCTTGGGATTTCACTGTGAGTAAAATTAATATATTTTGAGAATGATTAAAGAGCAGACTCTAAACACAGTTCTGTGGTTTAGTATCTTCCTGTCACCAGTATTTGTTACAGTAAGACTGCATTTTCTATAATAATCTTTGGCTTGCACATTTATTTTAATACTAATTACGTGCCTGTATTGTTACACAGATAATTGTGGGAGTTGTCAACTAAATTCTCATTTATGTTCAAGCATGAGTCTGTTGTTAGCTCATAACACACATGTATAAAACAAGTCTGCCTCTTGTAAACCACGGTTTGCCTGATATATGCAGTTTTTACAGTTTATCAGATATTAATATGCTGAAGACCTTAATTTTCTTCATCTTTTTCTACAATGCAGTACTGCATAAGAAGGTACTCTACATTCAGTTTTTTCAGACCATATTTTAAACTTCATTTTTTAAATTTTGAAAAATAATAATGAAAAACTCCCAATGGATTATGTCCAAAGACCATAATCAGATCTGTATCCAAGTGAGATTTTTTTTTTAATCATTTTTCCCTTCAGTTGAAGTTAGAGATCATATTTCACGGCACTATTCCATTTCAACAATAAGAAATTCACTTCTAAGAGTAGGGCAAGCAGAATACTTGCATGATAACAGATAGTGCCATCCACTATGTAATAGAGAATTTCCAACACAAAGAAATTAGTTTATCTAGCTTTTTATGATTTTTGTGCTAATCAATGTGCAAAAAATATAGGATCATGGGTAATGATTCTGGTTAAAAGAATATTTGTTAGGTTTTTAACGTGCCTTTGCATTATATGTGAAGCCAAACAGTACCATACTATGTAGTTCCGAAAATAAAAGGAGCAGTCCTTTCTCTTTGTCCAAATTGAACAGGAAGTCAACTAGCAGCAATAGGTGGTGAAAAATAAATTGCATTTAGGAAATTCCATTACTTTAATAATTTAGGGCATAATTAACAATACAGGAAATTTGATTAATGCTTTTAATAAGTTTTAGCCTACCATGTCCTTCTAAGTACAAGGAGGATCTGCCACTGAAATCAAAGGAAGTTTGTAGTTCACTTCCATAAATCCTAAAACTTGCACATCAGATTTTGAAACAGTAATGCACATGCTGATTTGGAGTAGTGGATACATAGGGTTTGCCTGAAAATTAAAGGCTGGAAAAGAAAGAGTATACTGCCTTGTCAGCCTAATTCACAGGCTACATTATCCTACCCAGAGGTTAAGTGCCCTCAGACTGCAAAAAAAGCTTTAGCTATTTTCTCATAAAATGCAACATATGATACAGATATTTAATGGTCTCTGCAGCTGGCGAAAAGTTAGTCTCAGAGGGCTGGGAGGTTCAGTAACTTCCTTTCTTAACTTTCACATACTCAAATGAGCCTCACCAATGAAGCTAGAAATCTTGTAAGGCCAGGCTTTTAAAAACTAGCACTTCCATCCAGATGAGATGTACCATGAGATCAGCTTATATAATTGGACCCACAGTTGAATCTCATTTTCTAAACTTACAAGATACCCTTGAAATTCTGCAATACCAGATGCTGTTCAGATATTATTGATTATAGTAAAGATTTGTTTTGAAACGCAACTCAGTAACAGTAAGGTTGCGAGTCACACTTATCACCTTGTTACGCTGAAAGATGACATCCACTGAGAAGCCTTCCCAAATCCCATGGGCTGCTCTGCCCAGAGCTGCTGAACAATAGTATACATTCAGTACCGGCATTTCATCACATTCATCACATCCTGCCTCATAACACTTCTGAATTAATCCTATATCTTTCCTAGCTCAAGGAAAACAGAAAAAATCCAAACCTTCAGACATTCCTGACTGAAGTAATCAATGTATCATTATAACAAGGACTATCACCATAGTCTAGTTATGAAGAATTCAAGCAGTGCAACAGTAGCAGGACTGGTAAGCCAAAGAGACTAGATAACCATATTACACACCACAGAGTGTGTGAGCTGTGGGCAGGTGGTTAAAGGATAGAAATCCCTTTGATTTCTGGTAAGAGAGTTCATGCCAGTCAGCAACATAAACTGAGACTGTTCTCTTCCTTCTTCAAATATGCCATAATTTCCCACGCCTCACTGGTAAGACCACTCTGCACATCCAATTCAATTCAACTAGAGTCTATCAGTAATTTGTATATACTTAAAAAGGCTCAAAAATGAGATGGACAAAATTTAACTATAAATGAATTAAAGGATTGCTAAGATTCTGGACCTGAAACAACCTAGAGTAAAACTGGACCATGAAACTGAAACTGCTCAGAAATAGTGATGGAGCTTTAATTGTAAATAGGTGGAAGACATTAACCTTTATTGTACAAATGCATTCAACAGCTTCTCAGAAGATGTCTTGGTATCTTTTGGAAGAGGAGACAAGAGCACTTGGACTTCAGTCCTCAAACAGTAATAACGAGAAGGTTTACTTCATTCATTTGTGGCATCCCACAAGAATCAATCCTCTCCAGTAATTTTCTATATCATTCTCAATTTCTGAGGTGAATTTGTCAGATTATCTAGACCTATTTGTCAATATAAAAAGAATGATATTCAGCTCTTTGTATGTATTACCACATCTCCAGTATACAAAGTGATAAGATCAGATTCATTTCTAAAAACACCTGAATGCATTTGAACCTAAAAAAGACAGCGTGCTAAGTGCTGAGGGATGGAGGAAGGCATTACGAAGAACATGGAATAGGCTGCCCAGGGAGGGGATTGAGTCACCATCCCTTGATGTGTTTAAGGGTCGTTTAGATGTGGTGTTGGGGGATATGGTTTAGGGGAGAACTTGTAGAGTAGGGTTGATGGCTGGACTCAATGATCCCAAGGGTCTTTTCCAACCTGAATGGTTCTATGATTCTAACATGAAGGAAGGTGCATTCTTCTTTGACTGAAAATGTTGGCCTCAATTTATCCTGTTCAATACATAGCTTGAGAGTATTTGGATTCTTTGATGCAGCTAAGTTACATAGCACTATCAATAAGCAGCAGTTCTATTATCACTGATTGCTACGAGGCTCCATCCCAACTTGGCAGATGAAGCTCAGCCTTTGGTTATTTACATGTGTCACCTCTCAGCTGGATTACAGCCATGTAGTTCCTGGGCATGAAGCCATCACACCTTAGGAAACTCCAATTAGTACAACATGCTGTAATACATGAGCTGCCCTGAGCAAATCTATCCTCTCTTACAGTGACTTCTTACTGACTTAAATCAAGGGAAATTCTCAGTTACTACTTTTGAGAGAAACAATAACCCAGGCCCAAGATTTTTAGAAGAATAATTAAAATTCTGGGATCCACAACCTAAAAATACAAATTCACCATTTCAGTAACATAATGCTCAGAAAGAGTTACAACTTGTCTACCTAGAAGACAGAATATCTCCAACAATGGAGGACAGAAATTAATTTAATGTGCATTTCTGTGATAATGACAATGTTTATTATTTAAAAAAAAAGGGAAGAGGAAAGAGAGAGGAAGAGGAAGAAACAGGAAAAGAAAAAGCGAAAGAAAAAGAGAAAAAAGACAAAGAAAAAAAAAAGAATCAACACCAACAACAATACTGTCAAAATCATAGCCTCCACCGCACATGCCTTCTTGCCCTTAAGCAAAATATCTTGAGAATAAAAAAGAAAATGCAACAAGGAAATAAAATAACAAAAATTAAACAGATGTTTCCTAATAATCTACTGAAAGGCACTTTCAAAAGATTAATGAGTGCAACACAATGCCTGTATAGAACCGAAAGCATGGACTACCTGACCACATAGCCAGGTTTCCAGTCATTTAGTTGTTTTTCTTCCTGCACATATCAAACCTATGAGTTAAAAGGGACATTATTCCTCTAATGAGCAAATTCCTCACAAAAGAGAAGGTGCCAGTGTACTGACAAAAGCTTCATTACTGAGTGTTCACTATCATCTTTCCTGGTAGCCAAGTGTCTATCTCTAAACCACCAGCACTGCTGAAAAATCACAGAACACGGGCCATGGGACACTGGCACCTTCATTTTCTCTCCTTTGATGATCTTTCCTCCTAGTGCGGTGAGCAAGCCAGTGCTGGTGCTGGAGCAGGGGCTGCCTGCGCTGTCCGGCTGCCTGTGCTGCACCTGTTCCCACGCCGGGCACAGGGCTGCAGTCTCCAGGGTTACCATCCGGCACCTTTCAAAAGCACTAAATTAACTCCAAAAGAAAGAGATTCCTACTGCAACTGCGACGCGTGAGGAAACGATGCCAACTCTATGAATGATGAGTGTTCTGCTTGCCATGTTGAAATTGTTTGTCCTGTTGTGCATATCCATAAATTAAGCAGCTGTTTGGGTTTTTTTTTCCAGCTAAACATGGCCCTTACAATGCATAATAGGTCATTCAGATGTGTGTCTAATCTGTCTATCCTCACTAAACAAAAGCCTAGATTCAGGCTTATAAACAAGGAGTCAGTTGTAGCACATTCATCTTAAATAAAAAAAAAAGCTGTGGAGTTGAGTTCTAAAAGGATTAACACTGGGAAAATTTCCAGACCAATAAAAGAAACAAGAACAAGTGTGTCCACACTCCAAATTTCATGGCAAACCTCCATCCCAATCCTCTCTGCTATTCCAGAGGATAAGAAAAGCTTATGTATAATTTAAAAATAACCATGTATTTGCACTTGCTAAACTGACCTCCAGACCACATAGGCTTTTTCAATAAAGGCTGTACAAAATGCTGTGCTAATTTGTCATCTTAGTATTCAGCTGGTATGCAGATTCCTCTGGACAGGTGAAGCTTGTGTCATAGGTCATTAATCAGATAGCCTTCTCCTCACATACAAGAAAGCATGGCAATTGATCAGTGATCCTTAAATCTTTTCGAAGTCACTGAACAGCAAGAGTTCAACTTTTCCTAGAATCTGAGAAGCTGAATTTCATTACAAACAAACCACTCTCCTGCTGCTGAAAGGCTGCATTAGATAACTCAGAAGGAAACACTGGTATTCCACATTGTGTGCAGAGCAGCCTGTCCTTGCAATGTATTTATTTCTTCCCTCCACTCTCCTACTTCTATGTCATTGAAAGAGCACATCTAACCTTTATAACCTTGAAAGTTGCCTATAGTAATAATCTTTTCTTATCCATATGAAACGTGATTTTCTGGAAGCTCTTATGCAATAATTTGTGATCAGTGATATCTTAGAGCAAAGAGCTCAAGAGATAAGGATGAAAACAACTTGTTTCAACAGAAGTGAGCCCTCCAAACTGGATCCTTCAATCCATTTGAGCTGGGCTTACTAAAGACTGCAAGTAGGAAAGGAAAATAGAGTTGAGAATAGAGTAGAGGATAGACTTGGATTGCTAACTTCAGTTTCAGCCTAGGGAGACAGTCAGTTAAGAGCTTAAAAGCAGGTTAGCCTCAGCTGCACCTCTTTATAACACACTGCCAGCTTTGGGAGGGTGACACAACAGTTATAGGACAAGGAACATTTCCAATCCTTATCTCTCTTTTTTTTCAGTCAGGCTGAACTGACTGAACTTACCCAATATCTGTATTATTTAATATCCTGTTTGGCTTGGAAACCATTCATGCCATTGCTATGTAATGGCCAGCTCTCCAGGGCACTGCCTGCTCTCTTCTTTGCAGGTTTGGAGTGGATAAGGGCTCATGACACCACCACAACTCAGGCAGGATACAGCCAAAAGCACAATGAAGTCTGGGAAGGTCTCAGATTTCACACATGCCTTTGGTGTAGTAATTATGTAGGCACTTCATAATGGGTGAATTCCCACCTATACCTCCCCAGGAGTATCTGGTTTATTAAAAATGCCAAAGAGCTCCCACAAATTAAAAAGGTACAGGAAAAAAAATCATTAACTAAAACTGAACAAGCTAGTTTAGTGACATTTTCACCTAAGTTTGCTATTGTTGCTGATTTTACAGATGCATACCTTTTAATCTGCCAGAAAACTTTGTTTCCTGCTGGGAAGAAATAGGATTTTTTTCTAAAGAAAAGAAAGGAAGGGAAAAGAAAAGATAAACTAAGACATTTTCTTAACGATATTTTACTGAAACTGTTGGCAGCCGTAGTAGTTGGTGACGACTGTGTCTGGGAGAATAAATCAATGCTGGTAAAGCTGCAGACTGTTAGATGGCATTTTTCAGAGGTAACAATGTTCTACTACGCCTCCTAGCATTATTATCTTTTCATTGGCTTTGGGACAGTAGAAAAAAAGAGTGAAGAAAGGATTCTGAGCAGAACAAACACAGGACAAAAGCAACTGAATTAAGACCTTCTACATGCATTTCTTCTTCCCCAAATCTTCATTGTCTGCTTAGACTGCAAGGATGTCAAATGGGGATAGCTTCCTGCTGGAGCTGCTTCAGGGCCCTGCTAGGTCTGGGCACCATACCAACAGCCACTTACTCTCGCCACTCATCCTCTTCCACTCTGATAATCACAGCAGCAGGTTGATTATTGGGTTGTAAAATACAAGGGATTTAGTGCTGACTGCAGCACTGAGTGCCTCCTCAAATTCCTCTTTGCAGATCATTTTCATAAAATTTGTCAAGGGTCTTGTCTGAATTGTATTTTCACATAGTTAATCCTCTGTCTGTACGGCAATCTGGCCCTGTGCTGCTTGCACTGCAAAACTCGCCTGTGGCTGACCTCTGTGCACTCCCTGCACATTCATCAGGGTGCCACTGGCCCCGCCACCCACTTAGCAGGTCCGGACAAATACTGCTATAGACAAGTGTGGACTGACCACAGATAAAAGCAAAGACAGTGAGGAAATGAAAAAAATCTAGAGGAGGTAATATGAGATTACTGCTGACAGACTTCCCCTAAATACACCCTGCAAATGTGTAGGAATAGTTCATGGAAAGGAATAAGAGATATCTCTGACTTCAGGCCCTGAACTTTGACAGGGTTCACAGAAAAGTTCACTGGAAGCCCAGTTTAGCAGTTTATGATAAAGACAGTTAATAAAATGGAGATTGAACTCAACCAGTGTCCAACAGTAGTAGGTAGTGCAAATTCTGACAAGAAAATGGAGTATTAAAACACAAGTTATCTGCCTTAATAGCACAGACAGAAAGGGCTGGAACTTTCCGCATCCATTTTCTGGTCCAGCCTGTCCATTTGGTGTATCTCTATTTTCCTTTCCTTTTAATTATGGTTGCCATCTTTGATCCCACTTGTGACCATATTCAAGGTATTCATTTCCTACAGTGAAAAAAATATTTTTTGTTCTTCCTCGAATGCTTCACTACTTACAGGGCTGAAAAGGACCACAAATAACTGCCTAGAAATAGGGACAGAACAAGGGAAAGATAGCACAGGAATGCATTGTGTGTTATCTTGACAGACAACAATACTCTTCTTAGGTCATGTTTCCATTCTGAAAATTAAGTACAGTGGAAAACAATAAAAGTATTTTGTAAAGGAAATAAAGATAATATTATTCAAGAAGGAAAGGAAGTGGTACAAAAATACCTCAGGGTGAGACAAGAAACAAAATGTCAAGTACTTCAATATTTATTTTTGGAAGCTCCATTATTTTGTTTCTAATTAATATCTAGTAACCCCTCTCTAACAAACAGTGCTTTCTTCCATACTCCTCTTCAAACAGAGGCCATTGCCATTAAGCATTCATTTCCCTAAGTATTTTAAACAGATAGTTTTCCTAGTAAGATGACTGATCTGTGGGAGGGGGGGAAAGAGCCTGCTGTGCAGCTGAACTGCGAAACAGGACTTTGTTCACTCTCACTAATGGATCAACCGACAGTTAAAAATAGAGGTGTCCTTTTGTCTGAAGGACAGCAGCTTAGTTAGCAGAATTCAATGAAGTTTTCAGGTGAATTCAACTGAAGTTAATGAAGTCTGTTATCTAACAAAGAATTCAAATTCTAGTAAGTTTCTTGGCTCAAAAGCTGTGACTAACGTATAAATACAAACATGGTCAAAAGGTAAGTGAAATGTGTAAATACAGACCTTTGAACACAGCATATTTTTGTTTCTGTAACAAGATGCCTGATGACCCAAATTCAACAGCGATGCAGCATATATTCTTTTATACAGTAGTATGGCCAGCTCTGGCTATTATTCCTAACGCTTCTCTCTTTACATACATTTTAAATAGTCTCTGTAAACTGCAAATTAATACTCGTAGCTGCAAGCTTTTTTCAGGTGGTATTATAAAGGCACTTTAAAATAATTTCTTTTCTATGTTCACATCATTGCCTTGTGCTCATAGGAAATAGCTGCTGAAGAAGACACCTTCATGTTCCCATTTATTCCTTTTGCCTGATCATAAAAAATATTTAGTAGACTTTTTGCACCAAAAATTATTACTTTGTCACTAATAATCTACTTTACCATATCTCAAGTATTTTGCTACATATTTACAAGCCCTATCTCATTTCTGAACCACAGGTTTATTGCCATATAATTACTTCTGATAAAAATAAGATTATCATTTCACTTAAAATGAAGTGTATATGAAGTAATTCTATTAACTTTAAGGGGTGACACTCCAAACTTAAGGCATAACTACTCTTAGGCTCTAGTACTTAGCTTTTAACTCTCAAGGTTGTTACTAAGCATCTGAGAAATACATAGAGGAGAAAATAAAAGAAAAAAAAATTCCCTGTTTCTCATTTTCTTAAATTCAGAGTATTTTTGTATGGCAGTGTTGCACTGACAAAATATTGTAAGAAATACATTCTTTATAAGCACTTTCAATTTAAAATTCTGTATTCTCTTTTTCTTCAGATAGCAGCTACTGAAAAGAACCCACCCCACACTGTAATACTAAGTAGCGAACAATCACTATCACCCCCAGGCATTCTCTATGTAATGTAGTAGGAGCCTGTGTTTAAACACATCCTGAACAACTGACACATATGCTGTACGATAAGCGCCTGTCATGACGGTGCTATCCTAGGGCCAAAGACTCTGAACTACTGCCTTAACCCACAAGGTACAATTTTTGAAGATCAGGATTGAAATACAGTACTAACAGGGAAACATAAGACACTATTGCCCTAGGAATTCATTACTGCGTTATTCAATTGTGTCATTTTCACAAACACTAAAAATTCCTTAAAAATACATAGAAGTTACAAGAACAGAAAAAGCAATAGTTTTCACTCCCAGGATAGGAAAGGCTGAGGGCTCACAACTTCTGGCAGCAGGAAGAAGGCTCCTTCTTCACTTGTAGATCTGCAATTACAAAATAGGTTCCCTGGTAGCAGACTAGAGGAAGACAGTTCTGTTGGGGCAGCATCACCAACAGGATGGTCTCCTCCTGAAGGGAAAGTGGCACCTATATGCCACCAGACTCACTGTGCAGGTAGATTTGTTGCTTACTGGGGGCACCACAGGCCATCCGAGCAGCGGAGCAGGGACCTGAGGGGTTATGCAGTTTCCTTCTTTAGAGGGTTCCAAGGACCAGCTGAACAAAACCCTAAGCAGTCTTATCTGACCTCCATCTGGCCCTGCTTTGAGCTGGCAGATGGACTAGAGACCTCATGAGGTCCCTTCCAACCTGAGTTATACTGTGATTCCATCAGGCCAGGAGAACATATTGCTCAAATTACAGGCAAACTGTGCAATTGCATCTTCCCTCAGCTACAGTGGCATTAGACCATGTGAAAAAATTGAGTAAATTTATGCCAAGCATCAAGGGCAACTAGCTGGCAACGGAAATTTGTACAAAAGAGAGGGAAATGTAGAGCAGTTCTTCCAAAAAAAATATATCCTTACAATGTCTTTGCTTTGTACCTTCAGGGCAGGCCAGTTCAGGTGCTGTAAGAGATTTTATGCTTTAAAATACAGCTGGCACCCACATCAGCAACAAAATTCACCCTAGTTTTGGTAAAAATCCCCTTACCTTAATAAAGCCGGAAGGAAATGCAAGAGCAACTCTTATAATTGTGGCAGTGTGTTGCAGCTGTGACATACAAAAGCAGAAGCAGAGATAGCAGCAAGTGCAATAGCAGGTTCTGCAGTTCGCCAACCAGCGATAGCAGTCACTGATGTTGTTATCATTCACTCTTTACATCCCAGCAAAACATATTCTTATTTTATTTATCCCCATTCACAAACTCCTTGGTTTACTCAAATACTTTGCTTCTGAGCCTCCTTTCAAGGTAGGAACATGGAAATCACCCAAAGACATGCTAGACTCAACTTTGAAACTACAGACACAGGAAAAGCATGGGGTTGGCAAGGCCAGACCAGCATACTGCGTCCCTTTTCCCTGCACCCTCAGAAGAAGGCTAGCTATGCAGGGAGCTTTGGTGGATGACCATGCTCTCAAATCCCAGGTACAGGGAGGAGCAAACAGAGGCAATGGCAGGCACCTGGTGTTAGTGTCAATCCATTGCTCTGATTCTCTGCCCTGCCCTTTTTGTAACCTGCCATTAAGTACTAAGAAGCTCTAAAATCAGAGAGGTAGTATTTACATGCCCTTTCCCCTATGCTCTGCACTGGAATAACAAACCTGTGTTATGTCCTTTAGAAGCAGTATAATTGATTTAAATAACCATTTTTGGGGATGAACTCACTTTGCCTACCTCTGCCTTTCTAATGCAAAATCTGCATGCCTGGAGTTGCATCCTGGCCCAGTTTCCCCACTCATGACCGAGTAGTATTTTAGATAAACTGCCTCAATGGTCACAAAGCTAAAGAGGTAGAGCAAATGACTCATTTTGATTTGGAAGCTGCCTTCTATTCCCATGGAAAGACACTGTGAGAAATCAGTACTTTATTGCAGGACTGTACCCTAAGAAGGTAACTGTAGCTCATATCTTTTAAAAACCACTCATGGAAACCTCTGTCCATAAATAAATAACAAAACAGCTGGGTTTAGCTGGAGGTGTTTAACTTATAAGATCTTAATTTTATAATCAAGGCAAACAAGTCCCACAAGCAAAGACTGAAATATAAACATCCGTTTTGGTGATTCTGACTGAAGAATGCTCTACCACAAATTTCCAAATAAGAAAAAAACAAACCAAAGTAAAAAACAAAAACCTACAAAACAGTATGCAATAGGATGAGAAAAAGCACAAGCAATTTATTGATGTTGTTCAACCATTGATATAACTGATGAAATATCAATAATATTTATTTATCAATAAGTACAACTGCTAAGAAGAAATTTCAGTTGAGCATAGATGCATATATATCATTTACTCACTTTATGCATGAGTGAATACTTCCATTAGAAACTTAATCCAGGCTTTCTATGCTCTGCTGTATCACATAGTCACTGCTCCCTCACCACCATTCTAGGGTATGGTCAGACTGATCAAACTGAGAATGTGAGATTTCCCACCTCTGCCTACATATGGAATCAGCCTGTATAGATACTTTCACAAGCAAGCTCCCTGCTCAAACGTGACTCAAACTGGTCACTGCTTCATTTACTATCAAGGGATACCCACCTGGTGTTGCTAAGAGCAAAAGGCTAGTGTGGAAAAGATTTTTTTTATTTTTTATTTTCCATCTCTGCCATAGGATTTATGGATGACTTTGGGGTATTCCCACAATCTACAGATTCACAAAAACCAGCACAGTCGCGGTCCTGATCAACGGCTAAACCGCAAGCATTTTGGTAATATATAAAAATAATATGTTTTCTGCCTTTCTTTTTCAGAAACTTTATTTCTAAACTAGGGATAGCAACACATTCTGACCTCAAAAGAGAGTTGCAATATTGCACTAGCACCTTAAAAGACTTTTGCAGTGTACATCAAGCAGAAAAGCCTATATATATATATGCAAACAGGTCTTATACCTGTACATGTCTGCCTTAAGCTGCTGGTCACATTATACTCCAAATGAAAAAAATGTCAATGTCCGAACACCCACTAGGACAATTTTTGTCCTCGCTTGTAGTCCAGGAAGAATTTACAAGGACTAAATGTAAATAAAGACTGACTTTTTAGTTTGTAAAAATTCTGCCTGTTATGATAGTGATGAATCCTTCTTTGGTAAACAGCCTTAGCCTCACATATTTTCATTGTGGCACCTGTGCATACTAAAATGCACTTAAATTTAATGTGTAAAAACTTTGGACATTTTTAAATCTATGAGCTGTGGAAAACATTGAAAGATTGGGTCAGATTTCATATAGTATGTTTTCCTAGTTAGGTATCTGTTTATTGATCTAATGTGTGTGTTCACACAAAATACACAAATGTTATACAAAAAATATATAGTAGCAGATGCTTTATACAGATTAAATGTTATTTTTATACGTCTCTGAAGTCTATGCCTCATATTAATACAATGGATTGTCAGAATTTTCCATTGTTCCACTTCAAAGCATGCAATTATATTACCTTAATTGGAAGCACTGATGTGTTTTCTCCAAGGATGTTTATTTGTATTCTGACTACTGAGATATAAATATGGGACCATTTGCTATATTTAGATTTCTACTTACATGAATTTTTCTTCTCTGCATTTTATCTTTACAAACTATCATACTAAGTTTATATCCAATGCAGGAACTATGAAATTAAACTCATATAATCTAAAAACTTTTTTCTTACTGGGATCTCTGTTCAATTCCATATAGTCAAGAAACCTGGTAACTGCAGTGCACAGCTATGAGAAGTGCCACAACTTTTTGCCTTGTGAATTACAGCAGAATCCAACCAGTTAGGAATCCATACACTGAAGAATTGACATCCATTAATCCAAAGGACAAAGTTTATGTGTTATTTGTTATCAGTACAGTGAACATGGATACCTAGAACATTCTGTAGCTTCAGCATTAGTGAAAATATAGAAGTTCTGAACTCTTGGGATGAGAAGGTAATCCTTTTTTTCAGGATTTTTCACTTAGACAACATTCTCACCTCACCATACAACATCTGTATAAAATAACACTAATCCTTTTGTAATCCCACGATAGGAACACGTTACTTTGCCTTGCACTTTGTTTACTGTAATATAGTTCTGTTTATCCCAATATACATAGAGGTCTGCACGTGGCTTGACAGTTGTACACTGACATCTTTAGTCAATGGCTGTGAGAACCATGTATATTCATTAGAGAAACATTTCATTCAGTAGAACATTTCATCTAAGCGTTTTTCCTCAGATAATTTGCTATTAACTGAAAAAAAAATGTCAATCAAAAAATTCTCAAGATTAGTTATCAGGTCATAGCATTCTAGATTTATCTTCTAATTAAGGTTTTACTCCACAAAAGAGTAAGTCTTTGGGCTTTGCTTTGACTTATCTAATGTGCAATAAATGTATTACCAAGGGCTTAGACTTGCTTCGTTTTTGGTCTCCTGGTGATTTACACTTGAATTTGCATAACAGCACCTATGAGACTGTTTCAGAAATGCAACTTCCAACACAAGTCTAAAAAGTGCACATGAAGTACCTAGCTGTAACCTTATACAGTCACATCTGTTTACCTCAGAATTGTCTAATCTGACCTTTTGAATTTAGCTGGTTTTCTTGATATTCACCCAGTGTTCAGTCCAATGATAAAAACATTTTGGATTTCTCACAATGTACATCTAGAGATGAAATGTCATTTCTCTGGGGGATGATCAGAACATGTTTAGTGTTACACTTGCATTAGTTGACACATGAGCGCTGATTAGATGAAAAGGTCTGCAGCCATCCTAAGCTGACAGTATACAACACAGCGCAGGTATTAATCATGCTTCCCCTTTAGCCTGGAGCATAGAAAGAAGTGAAGAAGAATAAAATGAGGAACAAACTATCCAAAAGCTGAAGGAGAAAAAAAAAGGGAAGGTCTCTGACAGCCCCATAGCCCAAAGAATCAGTATCCATATTCTCAGTACTGTCCTGACATCTGGGGCTTTTGTTTTTCAGAGGCAACAGGAATGGAATTAAAATATTGTGAGCCAGTGACACCTCCCTACAGGATACCAGACTCTACCTTCGAGGCATGTTCAGAAGATTTTGGCAAATCCTGAGATTTTTATGAACCCTTGTCCCACTGTCGCATAGCTTTCCTGCCCAGAGGAGAGGAAAAGAGATTCACAGACAACAGCAGAGAAGTTTTCAAAAGATATGGAAGGCAAGAAAACATCCCTTTTAATTTTATTAGGAGTGGACTGCTGTTAAAGCCACAATGTTAGAGTACAACTACAGAAAAATCAGTTTGCTGATATGCAGATAGATCAGAGGCTTTTCCCTTGAACAGTGGTCTCTTTCTTTGGAAAGAGCATATGTATGGAAAGGAACTGGACAGTTTTGCCCATGCAAATGGTACTGACCTCACAAGTGGAACTCAGATCTAACAGAATGCTTATGTGTTCCCTTACTTTCCCCTTCTCTGAGCTCATTGGTATGTCACGCAAGTTCTGCATGAACGAGGCAAATGACATCTCTGTCACAGACCAACATGGTATTTGAGCATTTGTCTACTTCGAGATGCCGCTGAACTGCTGCAACCAAAATCATTGGTAGCAGCAGGTGTGGGAGAAGGGCTGTCACTGAGAGAAGGGAAATGCTTTTGCTAATCAGATTTAGATACAGCAATACTGTTGTAACAATAAGAACCTTCTTCAGTCTTTGCCAAAGCTTTTATGAAGGTACACAGCTACACTGGGACCAAGCGGCTCAAGGTATATGTGCCAAGGTACAAAATTATGTAAAGGTATGTGTAGTCAGGTACACAGGAAACATTATCCTTCTTCTGGTTCAATCCAAGCCAGCTACACTGTATTGCTGGTCTCACTGCATGGGGCAGTAACTGAGGCACCTCTCTTCTCCTCAAAAGTCTTTATCTTCCATAAATAAAAAGACTTCCTTGTCAACAATTTTTTATCACATTATACCTAATATGTGTTAGTGAACTGGATGACACACTGGAGCTGCCCTGCCTTCGCTAGCATTTATAGTGATATAACAGTCCTTTTACCAGCAGAGTTCCTCCTCTAGAAGAGCTTGTTCTCATTCTTTGTGCATCACTAACAGGCTTCAGCTCACTGGAGGATGGATCCAATCCACTGTGAACAGTTTTCAATGATGCAAAATGCAATCAAATCAAGGTACTACCCTAGGATATAAGCTACAGAACAGATTATTTTTAAAATTTCAAATTTTAATTTCAGTACAGTTTATTATAAGAGTTTTTCTAGGTGCCCCTGCAGAAAACAGTTGATAGAATATGATTCCTACCAATCTTGACAACTTCCTACAAAAAAAGCCCACAATCAGACAAACTCCACAATGTCCTTTCACCATCTGCAAAAGCTGAAAATATCAGTAAAGTTTACAGATGTGACTCTGCGGTTCCTGGAATATCCCAGGAAGCCAGGTTATAACACTCTTATCTTTAAAAGTAAATGTACTGGAGGATTTTCTATTAAACATATAAAATATACTTGTTTAGGTAAGTATGGGATAAGGATTTTCTTTTCGTTTGGCTGAAGATTCTTTAATGTAAATTAAGCAAAACATGACAGTGTGTGGCTGTGTGAGACTGCAAGATGTCCCATTTTGTGAATTCTAAACAGGAACAAAGCACTAAGCATTGCTTCACTTTAAATGAAACAAAAAATACAACATTCCCCATGGAACAAGTAATACGAGCAAAGGTCTCTACAAGTGCCTTAACAACGGAACGAACCTTTATATTGCAAGCCATAAGGATGATTGAATGGTTCCTCTGTAAAATGTGAAAAGATATATGGGGGGGAAAATATTTTAGAAGATGCCGTACTAAATTAGGAGTTTCAAGCCTGTGAAGAAAATCTGAGGAAAATCTATCTACAGAATAGATTTTCATTTTATTACAGTAGAACTAATTATACATTCATTAAAAACAATGACTGTTTTATAAAATGTAGTTCTTTCTGCTGCATTTTTCTCTTAATGAACCCAAAAAATCTAAAGCTAAAATTAATGTTTCACACATAAAAAACAGGAATAAAATATATATGGAGCACAAACCTGCTTTTGCTTAAATTATTTAACTCTACAGAATAAGGACCTATGCATGTTTTGGCCACAGAGGTGAACTGAACTTAAAATACTAACTCCTGAACATTTCCAAAAAACTATAGCTCATAGTACTGTATAATAGCTAACTTAACTTTTTACTGAAATTATTCATCTTTTGATTTAAGTAGCAGTACTTATTATTTAAGAATTAATCATAGAGAAAGCTTTTCAGGAATTTCTTTTTTTAGTGGTTTTGCAACGAAAATATTCTCAAGTGGAGATTTTTTTAAAATATTATGCAATTAAATAAAATTTTATACTCTATGCATCTCATTTTTGTAAGGAAAATTTGTAAATCATGCATTTATTAGCCAATATTGTTCTATTTTTTAAAATTACTGTCAAATTACATATGTCTGGTAACTCCCTTTGAAGTAAATGAGTAACATTTATTCTCAATAAAGCTTTCATTTTAACTAGGCACATTAGATATCATTAGTATAAATTCATTACAAATTATACTTCAGATTTCATACAGGGTTATTTACCCAGCCTTTTTCTATATTTGAAAGTTAACTAAGATAATATTAGTTTTAGTAAATGCCTCGAAGTTACTCATATTTTAATATGAAATTATTTTTCCTTGTTTTCTATTATATTCACAAGGCATAAATACATAAGCTAGGTATATTTCACAACTATTAGGTTCTATATTTATTTTCATTCTAATGATATATATAAATTCATAAGTACAATTTAAAATCATGCATTACAAATTGCTATTTTGGATGTATTTTTTTTAAAAGGTACATGAATTCTATATAATTGCCTAATTATTAAATAGAATTACGTTCCTTTATATGATCCTTCTTTAAAAAGTGATTTCTGCCTAATATATTGCTTTCAGCTTTATATGTTATTGTTGCAGTATATACATCCATTACTTTTAGTAAATTCATGGAACAACTCATAATTTTTGCTCTGCCTCCAGCGTGGATGCAAGTACTGATTGGAGCTGCTGTCACCCCGCCAAGCTGGAGGCTCTGTGATGGCATACAGCGTGTTTCTTGTATGCAAATAATACCTGTTGTGCTGTTCATTGAAAGCTTCTAACGTGTCCCATTTGTACACCAGAGCTGTCAAGCACTGCACACAAAAGTATAAAACCAAAGGAAAGAGCAGTACTTAGGAAGAAACCTCAGTCTTTCACCGACAGCAGTATCACCAAGTCACCCGAGTGAGGAAGTTGGCGAAAGGTGCCCACACTTTACGGACGTGCTTGCTTGCCCAAAATCTTGCCTGCCCCTGAGCTTCCTCAGAGGCTTCCTCCAAGCTGGCCAAGACCCACTTCCACCAGAGCACTAATCAGGTTTTGCTCCCACCTCCTCTCAGCCACATCCCCTCCCCAGAGGGAAACTCATGAAGCCTCTGCATAGGCCATAGTTTGGGTTCAAGTAGCTCAGTACCTATGTACAAAAGAAGGAGGTGTAACTGAGAACAAAGTGAGAGAATTTTTCTGACAGAAAGATTTATGACTTTTATTTTGTCATAGAAAAGCCAGGAATGAATAATATCACTGAAGCAGGAACAAGAATAAATATGTAACATGATCCTTATAATTAAGTAAAGGATGCAAATGGCAAATCTAATGAGGGAGAAAGTTCATTCATGATCACTTTACCTGCTGTCTTCAAATACTTGTTTTCTCTGTTTACATTTAGATATTTTTCCCTTCCTGCTCACCCCTAACTAGATAGGAAAGAGGAGCCAGTGTTCAGGTAGGAAAGGAAGCTAGAATTCCAGCTGTGCTTGCAGGTAGCAAAGCAGTATTGAATGAGGCAAAAGAATTCTTCTGCTCTTAAAATCAACAAAACAGCAACAAAGGACAAAACAACCTTTTCCCTTTGCCTCCGTTTTTCAAAATTTGTTTCAAATGGGCAAATCACTTCAAAATGACCACCAGAATCACAAGATTTATTTTGTCCTCTGAAAACAGAAGAAAATATACGGAAAAGCTCAATATGAACTGGAACATGGTCTGACTTTAAAAAGCTGTCAGCAGCCACAATTTCTGAGATCTGTAGGTGTTTAGAAATTAAGTATAAAATCTCACTCAGCTTTGTTAACCCATTTGTTACATTTTAAAAGAATTTATAAAGTAATAAATTCAAAGAGCTGGAAGTTCTAGATATAAGGTAGGAAGACATAATCAACACTTCTATTAATTAACATTTTTTCCTTGTGTTTCTATCAATACCACAGAATTTCTTACCCATTCTTAATACAGACTTGACCAACTTTTTAGCACTGTGTAAATCAAGATTGATTTGAATAAACTTTACCACCAAAAATTAAGAAAAACTAGTATGTGACCAGACAAGAAATTAAAAAAAAACCCCAGTGAATCAAGTCTCCATGTGAAATAGAAGGTAGGCTTTCATAATGTTATTTCACTGAACCTCATTTACAAGGAGATATACTCTGGTTTGTAAAACTTGGGATGTCCTCACTGTTTTTCAAACTATGTGGCACCAAACTAGGTACCACTGATGTCTCTGCAGTAACTTCCCACTATTATGGCTGAGCTGTACTCCTTCAGCAGAGGCACCCTTACAGTTGCAGATGAATTCCATTGCAGGGTTAGTGTTCACCCTCACCACCTGCACCTCCACTACTGAGCATAGCTTAAGAAGAACACAGAGAGCATCACTGAAAATACCTGCATGACAATACAGTCCTTATTTGGTGATACATGCAGACTGGTATCCACAATTACAATTCCAAATTCTGGGTTGATGTTACTTAAATAAGTCTTATCAGAGCCTCTAAATACCACACAAAAATAAATTCATTGTACTACCCTAAGAAAAAAAGAAAAAAAAGTTTGGTGTGAGTTCATCTCCTATACAAGCTTAACAATTTTATTCTTTTAACAAGAAATCATGTTTCCCAACACCTCATGATGATAATGTTTCCCTTTTACCTGTATTACTATTATTTGCATATGTAACCCTTTTTTTTTAGAATTTTTTAAAAAAACAGTGTTTTCTGTTATAGATTCATATCCAAAGGCAATGGGAATATCCTCTCAGTGCCCTGAATTACCTCTGGAAAAACCCATCAGTGATAACTGACTCATTCACATTGCTGTTGCCAACTCAAGAGGCTCACTGCACATCATCTAGTGTGGGGAATCAAAACTATCTGTGGTAAGAATTGCCTTTATACCGCTATGAGTCTAAGTCTATATATGCTGTTTTCATGAAGTCACTTTCATTAGCTACTGTTTCACCACATCTCTCAGGCTGACTGTGTCCCACTTGCAATATGGCTGCTTCATATGGCCTGGAATGGTGACAGTGGAAGCTCATCCTCCTAAAAATGTGCTTGTATTTATAAAAATTCCCTTTGCTTATGAATTATTTAGTGTCTCAGACTTTTTAATGTTGAAATTTTTTTAAGGGGATTTAAGAGGTACTCAAACAAAAGTGTTCAGAAAATAACAACTTGGCTAATGTAAAGTGCCAGGATAACATTAGCCTTCCTGTTACAAATTAACTTCATATGCATTATAAAACACAACTAAGAAAATAATGTAAAAAAATACTGTAAGATAAAGTAAAAACAATGCATAATTTATGCCATAATAAAAGAGCAATATGATAGAAAACTGTAATGGAACTAAATACAGCACTGTGAAATGCAGCCCATAAATGTGCATAAAATATGCATAAAGGTGGAACTGCTCTCAGCCTGGTCGCACAAAGGAGGATTTCATGAATTGACTAATGGTTCACTTCTTCCAACCTGTAGTCAAGAAAAGTACTGAGAGACAGAAATTTTATTTGTCACTTGAACCATTTGTATTGACTGAAGAAAGAGAAAAGCACCAGGGAAGGGTAAAGGGAGGGTGGGGGGAGAGGGGCTGCCAAGAAAGCTGAATGAGCAAACAAGGTACTGCAGTCAGCAGTGGAAAGTTTTATTCTATCATCATTTATTCATACCATGGTAGTACCCAAGTACCATAATCAGGGATCAATGCCCTGTTGTGACAGGCCCTCTGGAAACATTTATGTTAAAGGCAGTACCACCATCTGATTTTATTTGGTGTATTTTCAATGCCATGATAAGTACTCTCTAATGTACAAGTCACCTACCAGAAAATACAAGAGAGATGTTATACCATATTTTTGTTCTTTGATATTTTATTATTTGTAATGATAGTTAGTGGTTTATTACAAATGATTATTTGTAATGATAGTTAGTGGTTTAATTAATTAATTTTGTAATTATTGCCCAATGCCATAAAAGCATTATGAGAAGAGGTACAAACTATATTTGTAATTACAGCCACGGTTTGGAATCAGGGCTGCACTTTATCCCAAACAGATACTGAGTACTGTTTTCCACAGACAAAGATCAGTTTACTCAAGGACTCTGGTGCACATGCCAGACTTGGCATGTCTGGGGTTCAGATGGGACAGAGTTAATTTTCACAAGACGCTGGGAAGGGGCACAGCTGGGACAGCTGACCCAAACTAGCCAAGGGGCTGTTTAATACCATGTGACATCATGCTGAGTGTATAATTGGGAAGCTGGATGCAGGGAGGAGGGATTGCAGCTCAGGAACAGGCTGAGCATCGGGTTCTGGATGGTGAGCAACTGCAGGTGCATCATTCACTTTATACATTCTACATTTATACATTCTGCAAGGCATTACCTTTTTCTTCCAGTTGTCCTACCCATCGCATGGGGTGAGGGTGGGGAAGAGAGGAGTGAACGAGCAGGCACATGGTGCTTAGTTGCCAGCTGGGCTTAAACCGCCATAGTATCCTTTCACATCCTGAGCATACGACTAACAGTTGGGTGTTACTTAATGAGAAGAATGAAGATTTCTGAGACTGATTGCTAAATTGCCTGT
Source organism: Eurystomus gularis (assembly GCA_013400335.1). Classification (NCBI taxonomy): domain Eukaryota; kingdom Metazoa; phylum Chordata; class Aves; order Coraciiformes; family Coraciidae; genus Eurystomus; species Eurystomus gularis. The sequence continues at coordinate 82,736 of VZZY01018346.1, forward strand.
GTTATGCTGGGTTTTTCAGTACTTAAAAGATAATTTATGATCTTCGTTTTAAAGCTGCATCCACCTTGCTTCCCTTTGGTCCTTTTGCCCATTAGTATGGACAGATACCTGATTTCACACACGTAAAATTGGGATGCACAGCTATCTGCCTAAATCACTTGAAATCCTAATTTTGAGAATTAATAGCTGAAAAGCAATTTCCATTTTACAGAGCTTCTGTTTCCAAGCTAAGATGGCATATGACTGTTTTATGTTATAGTCTTTAGAAAAATATTTCTATTTTTCAGAATCATAATATGACATATTCCAAAGCAACTCAACATACAAGCTGTGTTAGGTTCCCTTGCTGAAGCCAATGTATAAACAGAAAGAGAAACAGAATTTGTTCTAGGATGAATTATGGGAGAGTGGGCACTTGAAAAGAAACGTGGGCAGAACACCTTTCTTGAGTGCTAGAAAATTAAAGTCATAGCACTGAAGACAGTATAGCACATTTCCTATTACTTTACGAACACACTGCTGCACTATAAAAAACATTAAAGTAATAATTTAAAAGAAAGAAGACTGTATTATACAGAATAATATGATAAAGAAAGAAAATTTGGCTTTGACTAGGATGAATTATGCTTCTCAAACCCACTATGACAATTTGAAATGGTAAATAAAACAGCAGATGGAGAAGAAGCAATGAATATGATATACTTATGACTTTTGAAAGACAAGAGACTATTAAGGAAATTTAGTAACCACAAGGTAAGAGGTAAATTCTTGTCAGTGATTAAAAGCTGGTTAATAATCAGGAAGCAAGGAGTAGGAATAAATAGCCCATTCTCAGTATAGGGAAGATTAACAGTGCGATACCCTAGGGACCAGCAGCAAGGCCAATATAGTTTAATATATTTAATTACCGTAAGAAATGGGCCAAAACAAAACCCACACTTCTGAATAATTCTGGATGCAGGAAGATTTGAAATCAGGATCTGGCACTCAGAATTTGTAGCTCAGACTCCTTTCAACAAAGTAGTCAGAAAAAAATTGAGAGGAACATCACAGAAACACAGAAACTTAATGTGCCTGGTCCAGAAAATGAAACATTACATGAAACACACTATCCAAATGCCCGTATTTCAGCAGTGACAGTTGTTATTTAAATA
>VZZY01018346.1:84273-94959 GCA_013400335.1 Eurystomus gularis
TGGGTTTGGGTTGGGTGGGTGGGGGCAGGGGCTGTTGCTTTTCTTTTGTCTTTTTACCTGTTTCTTTCATTTTCTTATCATTTCTTTGCAGTCACAAACTTTCACAAAACACAACCAAATCAGTGCCTGCAGATACTTCATGCCTTTTTGGTTTTGGAAGAATGTAATCAAGAAAAACTGTAACGTCTAATACAGCATAGTATAAAGAAATATAAGGGTAACATAAACGAAGTTAACAGTAACTGAGTAAATTATTTGACTATATTTTAAATTAAATCTGTGGTGCAAAAGGCAAGGGACAGAATTCAGCAGTCTTGAAAGACTCCTCAGTCCTGTGTTCTTGTTGCACTTATACACCTGGCAGCAAAATATTGTATTCTCTTTCTTCACTAATTTCTGTAGCTTTTGTATGGAACTTTTATGACAGTTTAAATTGCAGAATATATATAAGCAGATTATATTTTGCACACTTTCTGGACCAACACAGATTAATAAATTCTAGAACATGTTACTAAAAATGGATGTTCTCTCTGTTGATAGATCTGACATGAGATACAAGATACAGCACAGGTGAATATATGAGATTAGTGACTTGTATAACAGATCTCACTTAGCATGGATTTATTGTGGAATCCTATCACTATATGCCACATACTGGAACTTACTGTATCGTAGGACACAATATTTCAGAGATAAATTAAAAGAATGGGGGAAATTAATTCTTCACAGCTCAAGAGGGCTCACTGCCATTAGGAATTTAATTTGACTGGATCACTAGGAGGAAGAAGCGAAAGCTGCAGGACAGTATTGGGAAGCGAAAGGAAAAAAAGAAATGCAGTCCCTTATGCTGGGCAGTACACAGGTCTGAAGCGGGAGGAACTGTGTGTGCCAGTATCTAAAAGCAGCAGAGACTGGAAGCAGATTATTGTAGATGAAATAGCTATCAATTTATTTGCCTGTGTTTATTTCAATCATAGTTGAGAGAAGGATGATTAAGAAAAAACAGGACCTGCACCCATAGCCATGGAGATCTATCCAGAAAACCTACTAAAAAGTATTTGTTGCCTAAGTATTTTCATTTTGAATAAAGTGGTCTATGCATTAGAAGACCCCTGCCCAGTTTAGCAATGCAAGTAAAATTTACAGAGAATTCTGATCTAGAGAGGACAGAAGCTATATTGCACATAGTGGAAATTACATTTACCTGTACCTATGATCAACTGCACTGGTAAATAAAAGGCAGTTTTTTTCTAATGCAGACTAAAATAGAACAAGGAAGAGCAAAAAAACCAACAAAGTCTGCAAAGCTGCCTCTTTAGAGGCTGGATCGCTGTCCTAGAATATCAGTTAACAATAGCATGTTAATCAACACACAACATTACAAAATAAAATTGACAACCAAAGGACTGAAATATCTCTGAAAGGGATCCTGTTCAACATTGGTTTGGGGCATTCATAAAAAATTAAAGGTAAGGAGTCATCTGCAGCCATGTGATTATTATAAGAATCTTTAGGACCAAACTTAATGATTACAAAATCCCTGTGCATAACAGAGCTCAATATTCAGAAAATCAATTACCTGTATATTTCAGAGAAATATTTACTTATTTGGAGGTGGAAAAAATGAAGTTTTACTGCTTTTTATAAATTTCTGTTACCTCTACGGGGAACAACATAGAGAACAGCATTTTAGATGGCATTTATTCTTGTATATACCTCCTTTCTTCATGGGCCATTGGGAAGAAGAAGATTGTTTCAAAACTTGTGGTCACACTTCCCTGCTGCATCGGGCCCATTGATTACATTCTGAGTTTCTACGTGCAAAAACCAGGAAGGATCTGATGTACAGACCACCAATGAAAAGAGCTGAGATGTTTGTCTCATCTGCAGTGTTCAACTTCATAACTTCACACTGTAGCATATCTCTTCTCTAGTATTCATGCTAACAAATACTAGACCTGTATACCTGCAATGGCACAACACTCCTATTGAGCTAATAGAGTTAATATTCCGTGTCTTGGCTTACTGGGCATACTATGCTGTCATGCTAAGCTGTGGTCTTGCTATCTAACACTGTGCCATGGCATGGAGATATATAGCTAGCAATAGACACCGGTGCCCTTAGCTGAGATGAAGAATTTGGAGGGGGAAAGAAAGATGCACAGTATATACAGTCTATCTATTAACACAATATTTTTCATGTGCTTGACACTATACGAATTAAAAAATCAGCTGTCAGTTCTTGTTTTGGTACATGATAGTTTTTCAGTGCAAACTAAATTGGCAATTTAAATCAGTTTAGCAGTCTTTGCATTTCACTAGGGAGAATACGTTACATCATAAACAAAAGAGCTTCTTTACTTCAAAAATACATGGCAATTAACCATAATAGCCTCTCATTTTATGAAATGAATCCTGAGACAAAGCACTAAGCTTTGTGTGTCATCATAGTTAAGTCTGCAGCACGGAGAAATGACATACAAGCTTTCAACACCTTAAGAAAAATTAATTACATAAAATATAACAAAATGGTCAAGCATAAGGCATAGCATCAGTAGTATTGAAGAGCTGCTATATAGCAAAATTCTCCCATTACCTCTTCGTTCAATTAACTGTATTATGAAATTATAACAAGCTCTCTTGAACATCATCATTGCATGCTGAGTTGCTTAAGGTCGCTTACCAATTGAAAGTCACTCCCATGGATGTCACAGAGGGATGACATCAGTTCTAAGTGAAGAAGAATGGGGTAAAGACATGGAGTCATGCTTTTTTTTCTACATATATAATATTTCTGTGGATTTTAAATTACTTAGATCAATGGATGTTTTCATCTATAATTAAGGATTTAATGGATCCCCTTTGTTGATTACACTTGAGGTAAGAAGGTGTGTTACTTAACAGCTCTTCATCATTACTGATTTGCTAGTGAAAACCTTAACAGTATGTTTTTTGTGTGTGTAGTTCAGCGTTCTCTGTTCAGGCTAGAAACTCAGATATTGCTCAGAAAAAAAATACTTGCTTATTTTAATTTTCAGTTACCTTTTGAAAAAGTAATTGTTGTTTTTCCTTCTCCTTTCTTTGGAGATTGTGCATCTGCTGAGAACACTGTGTGGGTAATAATCTGTACAGGTTACTCTTTTGATGGGTCACAATTCACACTACTCAGTTATTTAGAAAGTTTTAAAACCTCTTGATCTGCATCTTTAGATAGATTTTTAGTAACTAAATGTTATGCTTTTACATACACAGATACATATACTTCCATTTCTGATCATATGCAACAAGCCTTGAAAGTAAGCCTCTACAGAGCTTTAGTAATTTTGCATCTGGTCCTTTTTGAGTCAAAAGGTAATTTAAATACAGTTTTAAGGCAGCTCTCATGGTTGCAGTGCGCTTTATTAATATACAGTCAAGCCTACCATCAATTGAATCAACTTGGACCAAAACAGACTTCCTTTTCAACTTAACAAGAATCAGATTGCAAATCAGAACATAAAAAGAGAACTGGTAGGACTAGCCTGGGTCAGAAGTCAGAAGATTATTGAAATTAATCCAGCTGCTATTGTACTTAAAAGTAAATAGCATATTTTTTTTTAATGCTAACTCATGAGTTTTGACTGCTTACCTTACCCATGACTATGGAGTGATCTGGGAATCTGACATATCAAAGATTCAACTTCAGATCTTTTTCCCCTAGAAAATAATCTATTTCTGCAGGTAATGTCACATAGCTGCAGGTAATAAATCTGCAGCCTCCTGTATTCACCATCCTCACTTTCTTCTGGCACCATTTGTGCTGCAAAGTATCAGTCTAGTTCTGCTCACTGGCTTTTGTCAGGACCATATTCTGCACAATTGCTGCCCAATTTTTAGTTGTGCATGGGACTGACTGGCAGTACTGTCTTCTCTAACAACATTTATTATCAGGTGTCTTCTAGGACAATAATAGAGGCAGAAGGGCTGCAGAAACACATTCAAAGCTTGATTTTAGTTTCTTTTCATTCTCGTAATTCTCATTTACAAAAATAGATTAAAAAAAAAAGTCATTACAAGCTATAAGAAATCTGTCTGTGTCTGCATCCTCTTTTGCTTAGAGGCCAGGACCAGCAGCCAATACATCTTAGTCTGTCACAAAATAACTCAAGACAGAAGTATTTTTGTGGCCCTATACTTAACCACGTCCCTTAAAAGCTGACAGGTAATGAGGAAGAACACATCTTACACTGGCCAAGAACTGGAAACTGCTAGAAGCTCTGCAGATACAATTCTCCATAGCTCCTGATAGCACACACAGCTCTGTAAACTTTTGTGATCCAGAAAGAAACTCCTACAGCTTTGTCTGGAATAGGGAATTTATAAACAAGTGTTATAAGGAAAATCAAAGCCTCTAATGTTTAATTTATTTTTTTTTTTAAGGAGAAAATATAAATATAGTGTTAGTGTTCCTCATATGATTTATTGCTACTTTGTATCTTTAGGATAACACAAGTCCATTTTGTTGTTCTACTTGATGGCACTTTTTTTTCCCATGTATGGTTGAGCATAGAATAAACAGGCTCATAACTGTCAGCACATAAGTTACTGCCAATGTTGCCTTGGGATCACATTAACTTATACACCTAATTTTTCTTATTTTTTAAAAAAAATATTTTTTGTAATTAATAGATTTTCTTACATGTATACATTTAGCATTTTCTCGTTTAGCTGACATGGTCTCCTTTTGGGGTTTCCCCTGTGGGTGTGGGAGAAAGAGATTGATGAATTATACTTTGATTAAGGTAGTTATGGTAGCAGAAACCAAGAAATGGAATATTTGCAAAATGCCAGAGGTGAAGAAACAGGATACACATGATTAAAGTTGCTATAAAATCAAAGCTGTCAAAGCAACAATAGCAGTAAAAGAGAAATATTCAAGCAATGTTGGCTTCCCCAGAACATCCAGTGGTGCCACAAAGCCTATTATTTAGGCAAGTCTGTTAGGAGTACAGAAGGTTTGTATTGGTTATTTTTCTCACTGGCTACAAAAAACATATGTTGAACTACAAACATTGCTTGCTTGAGGAATGTCGTCCAGGACAACTGGGGATTGCAATTTCCTAATAGCGTTCACAGTGTAAACATTTATAGCAGCCTATAATGAGGACTGACCGAATGGAAGAAAGGTAAAGAACCTGGAGAAATAAAGTGCAGCAGAACCAGAAAGAAACTGACTTAGCAAAGAACTGACATAAGCAGTGTAAAGGCTGTCTTTAATATAAAGTACGTTTCATTGTGGTCAAATGCGTACAGTCAGACTTTTGGAGTATTAGTGGCTGAGTCACCAGCCCCTCAAGTAAGAAGGGGCAAAGGAGCAACCAGAAACCAAGTTGGCTCTTAAATATGATCTAGAGGGTTTTTTTCTAATATCGTTTTCTGTTTTGTAACTTTGTTTCCAAATTTGTTGACAGGAACTTAATGCTTTGCTAGGAGAAGTTTGTTTCCACCTTTGAGCCTAGGCATGACAGGGGAATGTGCTCAAAACACACTATTTCTCTGGAGGCATCCCCCCTCTATCCCCCCAGTATAGCTCTGTGCATGCAGACAAAACCCTGTGGGAAACTCTAAGCCCACAGGCTTAGAGTGTATCAGGAGATATACATATTGTTACGTATCCGCTTGTGTCCCTCTGGCAGAAGGTGGGTGGGTAGGTAATGGGGAGACAGGTCCATACAGGATGAACTCATGTTGTTCCTTCTTTATGTCTGCTATAAATAGCTATTGAGAAAGAACTGAACTATATTTTATATATTTCCTCCAGAAAGAGGATGATGACTGCAAGAGGAAGCAAAGAAAAATATTAGAAATTAAATTATTAAATACAAGTGGTAGAAAGAAAAGCACAGTGAAAACTGCTTTTTAGAGTTACTTAAAGATGTCAGTATGAAGCAGGGGCTACAGAAGAATAAAACAGACGTTTTCAAAAAGAGAGCACAGAAGCTGCTGAATGCTTTTTCCTTGTTTGTAGCTCAGATCGAGCATCTTTATCTGCTAGCCCAGGGAAACAACATGTTCCTCACATGGAAAACCTCAAAAGGTGCAAGACAAGGTTGTAGAGCAGTGATGATGAATAGATTTGGTGTCTAGTGTGACATTTATTGTTGAAAGATCCGTGCCTTATTGCTCTTTTGTGCCAGCCCAGATCTCTGACAGCGCTTAAGTTGACACTGTTGCCAATAGTTTGCGAGAAGGCTGTGGAAAAACTAACAAAAAATTTCAGCAAAACCAGATGAGATCTTACGTGATTCCAGCTTTTGTCATAAACCTGGAACTCAGACCAGATTTGTCCAAAAATGTTTTCAGTGACTCATACCAAATGCTCACCTTGCACTTTTTTCAGTGAAACAGGTAACATATGGATTTGTTTATGCACAGACTGAGGAATGGGTTTAGGTTGACTCAGGGATACAAAAGCAAAAATAAAAAATGTAAAACCAGAGCAGGTACAACACCTACAGCTGCATTTGGAACCACACTAACAAAGGATCCATATCAAAGAAGAAAAACCAAGTATTTCTCTCCTCTGTGTAGTTTTATGAAAGATGTATACTAAGTACTGGGGATACTTATGTTTAAACATAGGCTTTACTGTTTTACATTCTACCTTTTCTCTCCATTTGACAGTGAAATAAAGAATTTCAGGTCTAGCCCTGGAATCAGCAGGTATTCCAGTCACATTGCCAGGTTAGTGGCTTACCTATTTCCCTCCAGTGCCAAAACTGTAGCAATGCATTTGTTTCCATAGTGACAGGATGATGTTATGGAGGGTGGAGGTTTCCCTGCTTCAAGGACAGAGTTGAGCTGCAATGGAGAAAGCCCTTAGCTAATGAAAGTGAAAGGCCTTCAGGGAACGATCAGGTACTAGAACTTCTCCAGAAGGGAGTGCTTTGCTTTCAATGTTGTCCTGCCATTAAAGCTAAGATTTCAAAGCTTTCTAGGAATACCTAACCCTAATGAGAGTTTGGGCACCAAAATCTTTAGGGTTAATCTTTCCATTTATCTAAACAGAAAAATAGAAGATGCCAAACATTAAGTTTTTAATGAAGACTGTATATATATTTATATCCATTTAATCAAGCAAGTTTTTTAGTCTTATATTAAATGTTTTTATGAACACAGTAAAGTAACATTCCTAAACACAATGTACTACCATTTGTGATATACGCTACACTATTTATGTCCCCATCTGTTCAAAAGACACTGATCTTTTTTTCCTTCAAGTTCTTTATTATTTTCTCATTATGTACCCTTGACACTACTAGCTGAATTTGGACAATGAAATATTTCTCACATTTTAATGCAGTCTTCACATCATCTGTTTTTTTGCTTTCATTTTCCTTGCAGGCTTTAGCAGACACAGTGGCCATCTCACTGAAAGAAAGGTCTAGTACTAGCAAAAAAGCATCAAAAGCTATGTGGAAAAAAAGAAATTCTTATTGTTTATCTTTCATGTTTGAACTCATTGAAACCTTATTCAGTAGAGTGCAGTGATTTGAATCAAGAAATTAAAATTAAACCGTTCCTACAGATTAATTTTTAAAAGACAATACTAAAGCAAAATAAAAATTAATTAGTCTTGGTTCAATCCAGCCACCAAATCTGATTTTCTAGTTTCATTATGTAGACTCTTAAGTCCGGGCAGCTAGCTAAAGGATAAGCTTTTAGCCAAAATACCAAACTTGCTAAGGTCTAGAGGGAACAGACAGAACTATGCAAAAAACAAATCTTTGGAACATACAAAATCCACCTGATTTTCTATTTACAAACCCAAATTTACTGCAGTATAAATGCTGTGGATAAAACTCTCTAAGTTACAAGTCCTCCAACCACATTTCTGGTGACCAAAGGCAAAGCTATAGACTCTTGTTCCAGAACACAGTCTTTTGATTTTTTTATTTACTCAAATCCAACACAACATGTGAGAGTTGAAGACAGGGACCTCAAGTGAGATATAAGATAATGCCCAGTGATGCAATTCTGCAAACATATTAATTACCTGTGTGTACAAGTGAAAACTCAAAAAATATACTCTAGAATCCACAACACAGAGAGACACTGAGCTCCTGTTCTTGCTATCCATAAATTCTCTCCTTTGTTTTACATACAGTATTATCTGTTACAGCCAAGGATATATCTTATGAGAAAAACATACCCTTGGGTATTTGCAGGCACTTATATCTCAAAAAATACCGTAGAAGAAAGAGACATTAGCTGTGAAGGAATTATGCAACAAAATACTAGTTCCTGGTACCACAAAATTTACAGTATCCATTCTCTACCAAACAAAAAGGATATTTCAAAACTAAGCACGTAAATGACGCTCTGCATTACATAAAATGTGTAAAATTGGAAAGCTACCTCACAATTCTAACATAACACACTGTTTTAAGTATGACAAAAATGTAACTTCAAAGACCCAAATCATACTTGGAATATGTATTCCACAAATAAGAAGATGGGTTTTAAAGTGGGATTTAATGTTTCTGTTGTAAAATACCATTTTCTCAATTACTGAATGTTTGCATGTGCAAAAAAATGTACCTTTGTAGTCTTTTCTAGACTCTAGATCCTATTAAATTCTAGTCTCCATTTTTATCTTTCCAAGCAGAATTTTTTTCCTGTTCAAAGGGTGGAATCTCAGGATGAAAACTCCAAATGGAAATGGATTCATAACACACATTATACTGGTTTCTCCAAAACTGACCAGTTCTACAGTATCTTTAGGTCACTGTAGATCTGATCTATGGTATGAAATTCCATCTGCAATAGCAGGCTTTGGAATATATTTATAGTGTTATTTCTGTAGTTCTTAGTACCTTCATAGTACAGACGCTGTTCTTAGACAAAAAAAAAAGATAGCAGCATGAAAGCAATCTCCTTTCTTCTATCAATCTTCCTTCATCAGAAGCTCTTTAGCACAGAAAGACAGCTCAGGCATTTAACTATAGTTCTATTTATCCCAATGTTCCTGCCTACAAGCTAGAATGCAGTAACAATAATAACCCAGAGCTAATCCTGAAAATTGGGCTTTTTTTATTTCAAGATAAACATTTGGGGGTTTTCTTTAGGCATTCGAGTTTTGCTTTCACACATGCCTGTACGTCAAGAATGTCAGTGCATGGAATACAAATGCTCCTTTTGGAGGAGAGACATAATCTTTTCATGAAATCATTCTAAAGATCATACAGTGAAGAGAGCACAGACCATTAGTCCCTATAAATAAACACCCATAACTATTCTTAAAATTAGTAAGGAAATCAATTTTACTCTATTTTCCACTGATTATTTTTTTATTGCTGCACTTCCTGGATCTAATCAGGGATGGAAATAGATCTGGAGAATACCGAAAAAAAGCGAAACAAGGGAGTTTTCTCTAATCAGAAATAATAGGTGCCAGGGTCTAAAACCTGAGAAAGTATCCTAAGAAAAAGGTGAACGTAATAATGCAGACTCCGTAGGGCTCCTGAAGACCTGTTGGCAGCTGCAGCAAACATCTAGAGGTTTACTTACATCTACTGAGGATTATAATGAAAGCAGGGATTCTCCCTGTGGGAAAGTATTCTTCATTTTAGCTTTAGTTTTAGTGAAATTATCCTAGCACATGACAAGCACTTTCCACAACATGAAAATAGCCTCGTGCAAGAGGATCCCTATGCAATGATCTTTGTTCTACTTTCATGAGGAAGGAAAGTTCCAGCCACCCTCCTTTCCAGGTCCAAGGCATCAGGGTCAGTCTGGAGCATTTCCATTCTTAGAGAAGCACAACATTTTATACCTTTTTCCTAAACATCATATTTACAAACAAACAAAAATGATAACATATGGACAAGGGTATGAAAACTTTGCTTGGTATTTCTACAGAGGAAAAGTGGTAAAAAGGCAACTCTTCAAAGGTTCTCAAATTAATATAGTTGTTACAGTTTGTCCTCAACCTAAGACTCAGTTTTTATAACATAAGGAGACAGAGATTATTTGTGGTTTGGCAGCTGAACTGAATGAGAAAAATGTTCCTCAAAAAATAATTTAGAGCAAACAAAACTTACAGTGATTAGGACTTTTGTTGCTGAAATAAAAATAAAAAAAATAAATAAAAAACAATAAAAAGCTCTCTTTTTCTTGTGTAAAATTGCAAAGAAAATGAAAAGATAGATTCCCATAACAAAAGACAACCTCTTTTTAATAAATAGACCAGTTGGTAACAACGTCCACCTGACACATGGGAAATATGGTTTCAACACCTACCTCCAGCTAAGGAGAGCTGAACCCACATTTCTAAAGCCCATGTCCTAACCACCAGGCTAGAGGATAAGCCTTGACCTTAGATTCTCAGTGTAAACAATGACCAGAAAGTTCATATATCACTTGTAAGATCTGAGAAAGAGATGCCTTTCCAAATGTGCTTTTCTTTCCAGGATTCAGGTATCCATTTAAGACTTAGGTATATTCACTTTTAGAACCACACACTGTGCCAAAGCAGAAAATGATTAGGTTTGAACTTGTCTTCTATCTTTGTAACTGAAAAAGTAGGCAGTTGAAGCTCTCCCCCTTCTCTTTGACTTTGTATAGAGTATTCAGCGATTAAGACAACAAAAATATAAGAACAATCTTCTGAAGTGTTATAATGATGGCACTCAGTTGTGTGGTCAT
>VZZY01018347.1:0-29612 GCA_013400335.1 Eurystomus gularis
GGGAAAGTTAAAAACTTATTTAAGAACTGAAGAAAAATTAGCAAAAAAACATCTCCAAAATCAAGTGAGATCTCTAATTTGCAAGCACTTTTGTAAGGCTGATTACAGTGCTAAAGACACGAACCTTGGTATATAGTTACCACTACTCTGAACAACATTAAAATGAAGAAGATAAGCTGAATAGATATATTATATTCTTAAGTAATATTGTATAACAAATTTGAGGGAAAATAATTATATTTTTACAGGACACAGCCAAGAATAACTGTAAATTCTCTAAATTAAGATTCATTCTGCATTGCATTCACGATCATTATTACAGGATACATGTAACTAAACAGATGTGTATGAATAGATAATTCCAGAGTTCTTTTTCTTCTAAACATGCTTAATCTTAGTTAAAACACTTCAGAATATTATTTTGGAATTTTAAAAGCTGAACTGTAAGTTTCAAGTTTACAGTAATAAGCACCATAGCCACAACTGAAGGAAAACTGTTCACTGTAGAAAAATGTTACACTTAATCTGCTGCAGCCTCAGTCTCTCTGCACTGTAACAGAAACAGTTATGCACTTTAGTTTTTGCTTTCACACTTCGAGACTCAAAGGAGTTGAAGCTGTCATCTCAGTACTGCAAGGAAGACAGGGAATGCTAGAATAAAAATAAAACATCTCCTGTGTCAAAGAAAAATAAAGCAAGAGAAGCTGTAGACTTGCCTATTCCTGAATCAAACAAGCCACTTTAATGAAATAAGCACAACACAGACAAGACTAAATCCAAATTCTACCTCCAAAACACTCCAATAGCATTATTTTATCTGGACTATAACAAAACAAAATACAGTAAAAGGAATATGTGTATTCCATGTTAGAGAAATTGATCTGAAATTAACGTTAAGCAAGACAAGATGTATCATTTTTTCAAAGCCGTGAGTTCCATAGGGCCAATGCAAAGACCCTGCATGCACCCAAGGAGCAACTGAGAGTTAGAAGTCAAGTAGCACCCAACTCTTACTGTGCTGCTCACAGCAAGACTGAACATCTTTATGATGGATATTTTTTCTTAACTTAGGTGCCATTCAAGTTTAAGACAAATTTCAGCACCATTGTTAATTCAGTCTAAGCTAATTAGACCACCTTCAACAAATCAAGATTTGTTTCCATTATGTTTTGCTCGTATTTAGGGAGTCCTTCACTGATTTCACTATAGTACTCCGGGATAGGGGTTTTTTTTGGTGTTTGAAGCAAGAAGCTTAAAATATACACATTGAAATTAAATTCTACTGCAGCTGAGATACTTACCTGGACAAAGCAGGAACTGGTACTCCTCTGGCTCGAATAGATGGTTTTCCACGAACTACTGGAACTTCTGCATTTTCTGAACCACCATTCAAATATGTTAATTCTTGAAGCTGTGCCTGTCTGATTTCATCATTGTAGTCCTAAAACAGTGGGCAGAGTGAGAAAAAACTCAAACTGTTCAACCACCACCACAAGTTAGCATCAGTAAACACTGTTCCTGAAAAAGTTTCCTCTTAAGTTGAGCATTCTACTGAAGAAGTTTAATATGCTAAATATTAAAGGCACATTATTCAGTCAAAAATTTCTAAGCTCTACGTATTAACTGCAATTTTTGCTCAGGCATGTTTTCCTTTCCCACTGCATATTACCTCTGTGTAGCTTTACCAATTAAAATGCCAACATTAAAATGCTGTAGATAGGGGGAAAACAACAACAACAAAATCAAGGTCCCACTTCTGAGCTGAGATCTGGTTTGCGGTTCCAGATTTAGAATGACAATGTGTTAAAGGCATGAAAAATTCCATTGCTCAGTATGCAAAGCAGTACACAAGACACTGTGGACAACAGCCCCTGACAACTAAGGAATAGATTAGACATTTACACTAAAAATCAGGAATTAAAGAAAGAACAATGGAATTCATCCAACACAAACATGCGCTATTATCTAATAATAAAAGCTCCTAACGATTCAGTTTAGAACATGCAAGGATAAACAATTTGAAGACACATGGCTTGTTTCTTATTCTGCAGAAATCTTCTCTCAAGGTCTATCAAAAGGAAGCTGAAGTTATTTACATGGAATTAATATGTTACTTCTCAAATACACAAAAGACTTTTCAGGGACCTTGAGCCAACCTCCGAAACTAGCATATCACATGGGAATAAAAATAGATACAGCAATAAGCTCTTGAGCTGTACATATTTTCCTGCCATTTTTCCTCCACTTAAAGTGAGCCAACGAATGCATCTGTAAAGGTGAATCAGAAAAAACACTTTATTCCATATTTATACCTAATCATTAAGTGTCAAAATATTAATAGGTCCTCTAATAAGAATGAAGTGATACTTCTGATATAACAGCTCTTATCTTCTGCAAATCCTCCCATTTCAAGAAGGCAGATTTGCCCAAATATAGTCTATTTTTACATTTCAATTACAAAACAAAGAATCTGCATCTCAGATTGAAAATCTGATTTTATTACTCTTCTGCACTAGGTAAGTACCAGAAGTGTCAGGCAGCATTGCATCAGGCTGAAACATAACTCCACATTGAAAGGAGATTAAAACATCTATGAACTCAAAGATTTCAATTATCCTTGAAACATTCCACTTCCCCTAGCTTCCACAAACAGAAATAAAGTTTTCCTTTACAGGCCATTTGCGAAGATGGTTACTAGTGTTAAAAAGTGGCACTACAAAGACATTTTGTCCAAACTGTGTTAAATAGGCTCTGAAATTTAACTTACAGCTGTCCATCTGAGATCATCCTTTAAGCAGCACAAGCCAATCAGCAAACAAGATGAAGAAAAAAGTCCGGAAAACTAAATTAACTGTTTCAAACTGCGTAACCAAAGCTTCTGAGAAACAGATTCCATTATAAAACAACTTGGAACCAATACACAGCCAAACCATCATAGGGAGTAGAACAGAAACCAACAACAAAACACTATTTTGGCCAGTTACTGCACAGAGACTCACTTTATCTTTGTACTTTTTTCCTGGATCAGAAGTGGCTACAAATGCAAATTTCTATGCAATATATGGAACAACTAACTCCCAGTCTTGAAACAAAATGCTAACAAACTGCAAGAGCTGTACCACAAACACTTAGGTCTCAAAGTTCTGGCATAGCATATATCAGAGATGGCCTTTAGAACTTCTCCAGAATACATCCTCCTCAGCGTTGGTCTCCTAGAAAGATACCTTTAATAATTTGATATTAATTTCACTTATTTTCCTAAGAGACATGCTTAGGTTATCACTGTACACGGTGGGTCCTTTTTCTTCCTAACACTTTCTCATTTTCCTGTAGCATACTACTAGACATACCAGCATCCTTAGTCACAGACAGGAACTCCACTGAACAAAGGCACAGAACAGAAAATATGTCCTTATCACATATGCCAGAGGCAGCAGGAGGATACAGAGTGAAGTGTCAGTACAAGGAAGCAACAATACAAGTAGACATGATAAGCAGTGGTATTGATCCATTAGACTCTGAAATGGATTCTTCAATTAAAATAACAGATGGTCAATTTATGAATACCCACTGCTGGAAAACAGCACACTTCAAATTGAGGAGACAATGATCTCTTCCTCACCTAGAACATAAAAGGGACATGGAAACCCTTTACGCAGTGATCCTGCCCTGTACAGTTTAGGCAGAGGCGACACTTGAAATTTGGTCAAATGCTGCTGATTAATTTCAAGTGAACAGATGTACACTCATTTTATATTGCCTATCCTAACTTTGGCTAGTCTTCTCTGAAGGTAAGAGGGTGTTTCCTTTGCAGGAATGACTAAGTCATCAAGATACATGCAAGATATTTCCTCCCTACACAGAATTACTTACATGACCCAACCAAGAAACATTCTTTTAATTTTACCTGTGATTTTCAACCAGCCCTGATCAACACGCTGGCAGCAGCCCTCCTTGTGATCATGTGTAACTTAAAATCTTATTCCAATTTATCATTCAAAATATTAGTAGGAACTTTAACGTTAGGACCGTTTCCTGCAAAACCATATGCAGTTTTACCAAACACCCAAGCAGATCTTTATCCTGGCAGCAAAGCAGTAAATAGCTACCAGCCACCTTTATACACACACCTTACAGTTGTTCACCAGCTCACTTAAAGAAAATCATGCAGGTTCCAAAGCCCAGCAGCTCCTCCAAATGCCATTAAACACTATTTCATCACCACATCCCACAAAATGAGCACAAAGGAAGCAAGGCAGACTACAGGGAAAACTTGTAAATTCTGCTCACATAAATGGACTGCTACAGATTGTTCTCTCAAAGGTACTTCTATACTTTGCTTTAAAGACAAGGGAAACAACTTCAGTAACCAACAGCAAAGCATAATTAATGTTGTAGCTGTCAAAAGAACGACTACCACTACTGAAAAATTAAGCAAAATAGACTAAGAAAAGTCCTATTTGCCAAAACTGCAGTAGTCATGGTATAATACAGGACCTGGGAGGAGGTAAGGGAGGAAGTATCTGTCTTTGTCTTAACTGACAGAAGTAATTCTGGGATAAATTAATATCAAGCACAACACCCACTAACCTAGCAGTCAGACAGCTGACCAGAGGGTCTGGCCAGAACAAACGGATGGGCTAATTTAAAGAAGGACAAGAGAATATATAGAAGCCACAATTCTACCTGCAGAAGACAGGTGAGAGTCAAGGCAACATAAGCACAGCCAAAAAAATCTCATGGTTTAGTCTTGAGTTACACCAATAGTTTATAGGTAAGTATACCACTGTAGCTGCTTGAGGCTGAACAAAGCTGCTTGTGCATGGATCTAAAGATCTGCGGAGAGAGGCTAGGGCATTTTTGCCATAGTCAGCTACCACAAGGGTATTTTGCATCCTACATTCAAGCACCAATTGTGATTGTGTATTCAGGGCTGATCTGCAAACTGAACAGTGGTAATACTCATAAATCAGGTTCAGCATCATATGTTTGTTGGAAGGAATAGTTAGCTTACATTGTAATACCACCACAAATTAGGATCATCGTATATACTGATAGCAGGACTTTTCTTGAAATAAAACTGGTGATGTGCTAAGAAAGCCACAACTGACCTTACAGAAAAATAAAACCAAGCTGCATTTGGCAGCAGTTAATCAAATAGTAGTTCTAGAGAGGACAAAGCTTGCTGATTCCTGGAGCAGCTGCTGCAAGGGAAAGGTTGGGGCAGAAGAGATTAAGGCATTTAGAACCGTTCTGATAAGATTACATTTGAAAAGCCAAAGGGAAATTAAGACAGTGTTGGCTTGATCCCATAGTTCAAAAAAGATTATGCAGCATCAGTTCAGCTCAATACAATAAAGATGCAACGATCAAAAACTGAGATGGAAAGTGTACAACCAATGAAGGGAATTGCTCATTATCAGTCTGTAATTCTACAGGCTTAACAGCAGTAGAGCAGTAGCTAGGTTTTGATAAGCTTAATTCATTTATTGTGTGTCCTGGTCTGAGTTAGAACCAAACTAATTCTGTTCGGTGATTTTCCTTTTCATCTGAGTCTCTGCTAACTGTACTTTCTGGTTTTCATGGTTTTGCAGGCAGTGTCTGCTTTTAGCAGTGACAACGCTCGATGTTTAGAGTTACTACCCCAGTGGTGATGGTGGCGTAATTGCCATCGGGGGAGGTTGGGTTCGATACTGGTTTTGTATGTATTTGGATATATCCCATTTTATTATTAAAGCTGGTTTAGTTTTCTAATCTGGAAATCTAATCTCTCTCATTCCCTTCCTCTCTCATTTGGGAGGTGAGGGGGCCATAAGTGTCTCTCCCTTATCTTCTTTCTCTTCCTCTATTTGGTGGGAAAGAGGGGTTAACAGAGAGCGTCTTTTGTAGGTCTGGTGGACTGACCCTAAACTTCAACATTATGACATCAGGTGAATCAAGCTCAATGAAGAAAAAGATCTGATGAAGGGGGCAGGGGGATTAGACATATCCTTACTTCTAGTGCATGCAAAAAGCACTCAAATTGACCATATTTCTATCTAAAAAGAAAGCAGCTGTCTGCTCAACAATAGCCAAGAATTTAATTCCCCCTTATCTCTCCACACAATGAAGTCATAAATCATGTAAATACAGTAACCTTTGACATTATGACAGCCCAGCATTCGTACAAATGTTGTTGAGTATCCCATACCTAATCAGTTAGGATGTTTGAACAGCAGTATACTTATTTACCTCTTTTCAGATATATCAAGACGAAAGCTGTTTAGAACCTGCAGACAAAGTTATAATGTGGTGCTTACTTCTTTATAAGAAGAGAACATGATGCTTAGAACATTTATTTGCTTTTTAACTGCCTTAAGGTGCAGCTACATTAGTGTGTTATTTCACATCAGGATGTATTCCTAAATGAACCTCCTGATGCTTTGGATCACGTCATGGAGAAGTGTTGGGGTATATGAACTAGCTTTCATTCAGACAAAAACATGCTAGAAAAACCACTCAAGGAGCACAATCCACTCCAGATACTTGAGAACTCAGGTCTCGTGGATCTAGACTAGGTTTAGTACAAACTAAAATCCCCCAAATGCATACAGTAGCACTGTCAGGTCATCAACACCCAACTGCTTCACCCTGGGGTACAGCCAGCAGTTCCACTCCCAACAGACTGTAGGGGCTGTAAAACAAGTATCCCCAACTGGTCCTGAATACAGCTACACTGACTACATTTCACACAATGTGCTGCTGCCACTCATAGACACACCTTTGTCAAGTTTCCTTAGCTACATCTCTCACATTTCCAGTATCTGACAAAAAAAGACTAACACTTAGACAACAATTTTCAGCAGTAAAAATAAACAGAAGTCAATGCACCTTGGCAATGCCTTGCTTTCTGTATTCATTCTGTAAGTAAAAATTGAAGAATGTTCACTGAAGACCTAATACCGTTAGGAAGTTCACACAGTAACACCATAAATGCCCCAGCTTCTTAATAGAGCCTCAATTGCTACACGCAGTTTAATATCATAAAGCAATCAAGACTTGTCTTTAAAGGAGAAGAAGATAAAGGAGTCTTCCATAGAGACACACTGGAAACCCTGCAACATCATTGTCTATACACACCCCAAACCTGGAGTACAAACCTGTATAAAATGAAATGTGATTTCCAGTATACCCATCCATTGCAAGTTGAAGTATACACCAGAAGACAAGTATAACCACAGATTATTAGATTTGTGGAAAAAAGATAAAAGATAATTGATTCTCAGCACTGAACACTAAACCAGAATTATGAGTGGGAGTAATCCTACAATAGTACCCTATGCTGTTGTTTCAGGTAAACAAAGAACACCGAAAGACCCTAGCTTAAACAAAAAAACCTTATTTTTCTGTATTTCGCAGATTTTTTACAATTATTTATAAGCTTAAATGCACTGCAAATGAGCAGTTAAGCAAGAATAAGTTGCTCTTTTACTCTTGGTCATATCATGAGATGCAACTGTATGGAGACATTTATGTATTCAACCAATAACTACCTATATCAAAATGAGAAATATTTGTAAGCATCACTTTTCACAGGTGAAGGAAGTTATGCAACATGACCTGACCAATATTGTACAGTAAGTTTTATACATTAAGTTTTCCCACTCAAGACCACCAGAATTCTTATGAAAAAATTAAAATACGTACAGGGATGAGGAACTTCTTAATTTCTTCCAACGCGTGTCCCATTCTGGCATATGCTTCTGCCGGTGGAGCAAACACTTCAATTAGAACATGCAGGTCATCATTTAGGTGGAAGTACTTTGCCTCCCCACTTTTTCTCAACTCTTCCTCCTAGGAGATAAGAAAAGTGTGGGGGTTTTTTCCACCTTCTTATTTGAAATATATTACAATGCAAGTGTTACAGTTGCTTCAGAGGGATTTGCACATACTGTTTACTCATGCTCGCATGGCAACAACTCTGTATAAAATTACATACTTTTCCTGATACACTTCATATCAATCATGTTGCTAAAGTATCAGAAGAATGTAAGTTATCTTATGAACAGTGGCTAGTAACACAAAAAAAGGACTCATCAGCTTCTGCTCACATGCAGAAACTGCAGCACAAGGAAGAATGTTCCTAGGAGTTTTCCCATGCACACCACTTCCATGTAGAAGATGCTGAGAAAAGGTAGTGGACTTTAAGTCTTTTCTCAAAAATAAAGTCTTTAGAGATGGGTTTGATGTAATATTCCACAAGAGCAAGATTCTTTTGCCAGTATTATTTCATTCTTAGCATTACTGCACTGCTCAGATGCTTCTTATTTTCTGTTCTAATGGAGATTTCTACCCC
The DNA here is from genome assembly GCA_013400335.1 of Eurystomus gularis. NCBI lineage: Eukaryota > Metazoa > Chordata > Aves > Coraciiformes > Coraciidae > Eurystomus > Eurystomus gularis. The sequence continues at coordinate 8,336 of VZZY01018347.1, forward strand.
ATGAGTACGTCCTTCACAGAACTGTGCTACTTGGACATGAAACTAACAGCGTATCAGACAAGGGAGAAGGATGTTAGAGTTCACTAGCTTTTCAAAACAGAGGTTATTTCTTTTATTCCTCTTCAACCGATCCACTTCAATGTAACAGAGAAACTATGATTTCAATGCAGTGGAGCAGAGCTCAGTTGTCAAATAACTGGATTCACATGCAAAATGTTCACAGATCTAGATGACATTATTTCTTATTCTCAGAGAAGCTCCCTGCCTCCCATGTGTTTCTGGCAGGTGCGTTCCAAGGGACCAAGCCACCATTAAGAATCATTTCACTGTATTACCAGATAACACTACATCCAATTCTTAGGAGTTCTGCTATCTAAAAATCAAAGCCCTAAGAATTCTCCCCTGCTGCTTATCATATTTAGCAGGCACCAAGTATGTACTGCATCCTTTTTATTACTAAACTTAGTTTTTATGATAGCTGAAATTTATACACATATCCCCCTTAATTATGGGTTTAGGTATATAAGTGAAAATCCATTTCTGCTTCTCACATTTTTGTCCTCATACATTATGATTGAGTACAGGAATGTTTAAAAAAAATCAACAGAATTAGATAGCTGTTAGAGCATCCACAGCATGTCTATTAAGAGGCCAGACTCAGTAGGAGTCAGCAAAACCATTATCTTGTCAATACAGATAATAGATCTTAGAAATAGGAAGTAAACGAATGTAAACATTATAACTAAATTTTTAAGAGCTGTAAACAGGAACTGTTTCTCACTTAACCATTTTAAGCAGTTATTCAAGTATATGAACCGCCATCTAGAACTGCAAGCTAGATGCTTTCATCACTGGAGTTCCTCATATACTTTGTTTTTTAGTATATACATGCTATCAAGCATTCCTTGTCCTTTTTTAAAGGGGAAAAAAAAAATCACTGGGCAGTTTGACATGCAGAGATGTGTGTGCTACCAGTCAATTTGTCTGGTAATAGCAATAAGCAATAGAAAAGTCACAATCCCATGTGCAGTGCCAGGTGAAAAAGGATTTCAGTCAGCAATTTTAACAAAACAGGTAAGAAACTCCAGTGCAGGTGGTTCTAAAATCATTCCCATAAGACAGCTTTTAAAGTAACTTAACCCTTTTTTCCTGCTTCACTTGTAAAGTTCTCTTTTGTTAAAGTTTTGTTTGGTTTCTTTTTCCTCTCAATTCTGTAACATGACTTGGCAACACTACTCTCCAGTTCTTAACAGCATACCAATGCAATGAGCTCACTCACTGGCCAGTATCTCCCAGCCTTGAGGGCACATTAAGCATTTCAGGTTTTTTAAATTCCCCATGATGACTACAACAAAAGCCACAGCTCATTCCCATTCCAGTATCCCTCACTGACAGTAATTTTAGGTCACACAAAGTCCTCTGCCTTCCATTACTTGATAGTACCTGCGCTGGGCAAGCCTAGGCAATGTATGTGGATGCTGCTTGGCTGGCCAAACCAACATTTTTCCTCTATTGCAATGGAGGTTTTGAGAGCTGCTGAAGGGATGAACTCAAACCAGACGTAGAACAAGGGAGCTAACAGACACCAAGGCCACCACTTCTTTTAAAAAGACAATGAAAGGAAAACTGCCCTTTCAATCTCCAACTTCTCAAACAATTTATCACACCAAATGGCTCAGTTTGGACAACCTGATTTAACTTCAGGTTTTCAGTAGAGACATCCCTGCAGTATTGCACTCTAGGAACCTTATCAGGAAGCTTATCCTATTTGCTTTGTACCTTGTGCTCGTGTATGTGATTGCTTCATGGTCCAGAACAACGTACCAGCACAGCTTATGATGCTCAGCAGCACAAGGCATCTAGCAACAAGCCTACTACAGACAGTTAATATACTTTGCCCTGTATTCCATTGCACCTACAGAGCCTTTCGCTTTTCATCCTACTGTCAAGCTATCAATAACCTGCTCTAAAACAGAAGTTCAGTAGTAATATTTATCAAAATATGCTCATAGTAATGTCCATTTTCATCTTCACTACATAACCTTTGATTTAGGTTCTAAGTTTTTTGGGGTACTATCTGACATCTATTTTTTAATCTTATCTTAAATTTGGCTTCTGTCAGATTTTATAAACCATTCAGAACACTCAGGTTGTTTAAAAGTCTGTACCTGTCTTGAACTATTGGTAACACATGAATAAATGATTGCAGTAGAAAGCTTTAAGTTATTTCTTCAGACTTACAATATAAAAGCCATTTTGTCATGGAATAAAAAAAACTGTCATGAATCCGTTTACTTTTTCATTCTCCTATATGCACAGGAAAGCCTGAGTAGTCTAGCAGATGGTATCTTAGCACTGAGTAGCAAAAAGTGATGAAATGACAGCACAGTATAAAAAAACATGTTAATTGAAGAGAACTACTGAATTTAGATACTGTATATCACAAGCAGATACATGAAATGGTCCTCCAGATGCTGACAAAAGAGATGGAAGCAGAAGCCTAGACTGATTCTAGAACACAATTTAAGAAGTAAACAAACAAAAAATTCCCAAAGGTGCTTTTAAAGCCAAATCTTTTATTAGGAAGCAGACTGGACATTCTAAAAAGGCAATTAGAAGTCAGAGCTAGAGAAATACTGTTGCCCATAATGGATTTAAAGCCAGACTGGTTTATCTGTATTCTACTATTCTGGTTTATCTAAATGATTCCCCAGAGACCTTGCAAGAGATAATGGTGATGTTTGCTATATAACCTCAACTTTCATATCATAAGCCTCTGAAGTTCTCTTAAAGTTCAAGAAAATTAAGAAGAATTAAGGATTTAGAAATTTTTCATAGAAAAGTCTATGAAGTTGAGTGCCACTTTTCCTTAGGAAAGAAGTAGTAATAATCATTGTTGATTTAAAATTGGTAATTTAGCAGGTATACTCACATGCAAATGTTTAGAAGTATCTAACAATCTGATGCAGAGCATCCAACAACTGGTTAATCCCAGAACCTGTGACCATCATCTCATTAAGTAGGTGAATATGAGCAGCCAGCATGCCCAAGTGGCCAAGAAGGCCAACAGCCTCCTGGCTTGAATCAGAAATAGTGTGACCAGCAGTACAAGGAAAGTGATCATCCCCCTGCATTTAGCACTGGTGAAGCCACACTTCAAATACTGGGTTCAGTTTTGGGACCCTCACTACAAGAAGGATGTTGAGGTGCTGGAACATGTCCAGAGAAGGTCTTTTCCAACCTAAATGATTCTATAATCTTACAGTAAAAAGTAAAATTACTTGTTAGTGAATTAAAGCTATGGTTAAAACAATTAGTACATGAATAATCTACATGTGAGTAGAAAAGATGTCTGAAGTTCTCATGTTTAATTAATTTCTCCACATACAGAGTCTAGCACTTGCTGAGCTGTGTCCCCAAAGAACCAGGTATGAATGCAACCTAGTTTAGGTTATTAGCTGATAGGATCCCTTTGTTGCACCACTACTTTCTTGCACATACCTTGTTGGTTCAACTGAGTACTGGAAACTGTCTTTAGTCTGCTTTAGTTCTGAATGATGCTTTCTGAAGGACTATTCCAAACAAGTACATATACAGCTGGAATAGCTTGTTATTCCAAAGTATCCAACTGGCTTCTCTCTATTGTCCCTTTTAAAAACACAACCAGATTCCCAGTGACAGGAATCTGTTTCTGAACTCAAAGATTAATTGTATTAAAGTTTTCTCCAAACATTTCAAACCAATAACTTTATTAGTCAAAAAATATACTTTAGTTTTGGCTAGCATCTCAATCAAGAAAAAGTCAAATAAGAATTTGAACAATTACATTATTACCAAAGGAAATGAGAAGTTTAAATGATTCAAATACAAACCTTCAGGACACTTTCCCAGGATTCTAAGACTCAAGTTAGGATTTCAACTTTTCAGCATGAGCTTCTGGTTTTAATAAAAGCAACTTTTAAATACTTTTTTATACCTCCTACTCCATGACACAACATATTTTGATATGGAAACATGTAATGCAGCAAAAGAAGAATATAAATTTGACACATTCTACAAGAGCTGAGAAAGTTCACCAAGTATCATTTAAAACAGAATTTGGATACTGACTTTGTCATTCTGGCTGTGAGCAAGTTTAGTTTAGATTCTTTCTTTCCTGATTGAATTGTCATAATTCCTCTTAAAGTTACTAGCAATACAGTTTTTCTTAACTAATTGTAAAACATTTAAAGTTGCATTTCCTATATGATGTATTACATAATAGCTCCCATTCAAAAAGATCTCTCTAATCTTCAAGCCTTTATTATAGAAGAATGCATTTGTATAAACTTGTGTTAAATATAACTTTATTATAACTTAAGTATTTTCAAGAAGAAATTAGAAAGGAAGAATTAGCTCTTAAGCACACAAAACAAAGAAATTTATGTGCTCTGACCAAGTTCTTGACATAAATCACATAACATTTATATTTTACTGATGGAGAAACATGCTAAAGAGTATGCAGCTTAGGAAATTCAACAGCCAGCCCTCTAAGTCACCCTTCCATATGCATGTCATTATCACTCTTTAGAGCACACAATATTTTTAAGTCTGAGATTACATAACCATAGCAAGATTTTACTGAAAGCCTATAAAACATGGTATGCTACAGGCAAGAAATATGTTCAGTGTTCTCATTTGTACCATTAGGAACATTTCAATTAAAAATTGCAGCCTACCAGACAGGTGACATCTTGCTGATATACAGTTACCTGCTACAAATTTAGCTAGAGATTTGCTTCACTAAAGTGTGAAACTGATTAGTACAAACACCTAGGAAGCTAAATGTTTCTCTTCTGCTGCCTACTTTGGCTGTTACAATGGATACATCCACTATAACCAAACATTTCCCATAGAAACAATTGTAGTTTGTCAATTGCTTAAACTGCACAAGTCATCCTCAGAGCTGTGAGGTTTTTTCTGGTTGCATTTTCTCTCCTTTCACTAGCTGTTTTACTCTTTGTCTAGAATGGTTACTAAATGTTATTAAGTGCTGTGCTATTTTATGTGAAAAATGTTTGGATCAATCCAGAGGTCAACACCTTCAAAAGTGAAAACCTGTCATGTTCACTTTGGTATTAGTGATTATAAGCTGTACAAGACCCATCTAGAAGATGCCACGGGTAACACCACGCTTCCATCCCCAAGGACCAGTTTGAGGGGCCTACATACAGCTCACAGTAGCCTCAAAATACATGAGAGCAAACTCCGTAGAGAAAACAGACTCCACCTGAATTTAAGCAATCCAAGAATATCCTATGCCCTTTATTTGCTCCAATTTGTCAACTCCTGAACAATTTAAGGTAAGTTACAAAATTCAGGTATCAAACACTGCCCTAATATGCTCAGCTCTTACCTTTGTCTTGTCTCTCATAGAGCCTTTTCCCAAAATAGACATTTTTGTCAGTGTTTCTTCCTGTAAACGCTTTAGAGAATTGCCACGTGGACCCAAAAGTTTTCCCACAAAGTTGAACTGTAAGAAAACAAACAAATTATGTTCATTGGCTTTTTCAGCATAAATGAACAAGCAAAATGGAATATTTTGCCAAAACAACTTTTTTGTTCAAGGTGCAAAGAAGTATTAGATCATCAGTTACACAGTCATTAAGTACAACTGTGTAGGACAGTTAACAGAATGTCTTTGGCTCCACCAGGTGTCAACAGAAACAGAAGTATCTGAACTCAAAGAAATCAAATAATATAAAGACAACTTTGTGTTTATCCCATTCAACACTGAGAACAGATGTGCTCAATCTGCAGTTGAGTTCAACAATTGTTACCAGGTACATAACCATAAAAACAAAGCTGGCAGCAATCTCAATATATTGATATAATACCAATCAAAGCTCTTATCCTCCCTTGAAGATTTATGAAGTAACCCATACAATATACCCTACAGTAAAACACAGAAACAAGCAAGGGAATTAAGTCTGGAGAATATAAGCATATATATTCAGTCCCAAATTAGAATCAAAACTCCTTAACTACCACTCAACCCTCATTATCACTGAAGTTTACCAGTGCCAGTTGGGGTTCATAACCATGGCATCACACCATTAAGAACCAGGCAGAAGAAAGAGGCAACAAGAATAAAGACAAGGAAAGATCAGTAATTTCCATTCATAGAAAAACCACAAAAGATACAGCTGGTGCTCTTTCAACCCAGAAGGTGCTTCAGAGGGACAGCAGGCTAAGGAAAACAGGTATCAATAAATCCATTCATAACAAAGGAAAAGTAAAAGGAAGAATCTGCCTATTGTCACATCACAGATAGAAAGCTGGCCTTAGTAGAGCCCAGAGATGTACAAGTTCTCCTGAGCTCCATAGAACATATATTCACATATAGCAGGAGAGAGGATGTGTTCATTCAGTAGTCCCCTTTCATATATAAATGCACTGTGATATATAAAATTTGAAGGATAATTACATAGAAGACTTAGAGAATTCACTTAAAAGTATGCAGAGAATTATTTTTGTTGGGGGGAAAAAACCCACAAGAAAAGACCAATAAGCATAGGCTATACTCGGAAGTTGGTATGAAATGCTGTAATCACTTTCTGAAAGCCATCATTTATTCCAGTATTGGATTTATATGGCAAAATTTTGGTAGCAGGAGGCTGCAGGGCTGCCTTCCATGAGAAGATTCCAGAAGCTGCCCCCATGTTGGAAAGAGCCAGTTACAAGCTAGACTCAGCATTGCCCAAAGCTTAGCCCATCAGCAACACGGAACTTATGTAATAACATTTAAGAAAGTGTAAAAACACTGCAAAGCTGGGACAAGTGATAATGCATAAGGGAAACAGCCCCACAGACACTAAGGTCAGTGGTGGACAGGGAGAAAGTGCTCCAGGTGCCAGGACAGATTCTCTTACAGCCCATGGTAAAGCAGGATGTCCTCCTGAAGCCCATGGAGGACCACAGTGGAGCAGATATCTAGCCTGCAACCCAGGAAGGATCCCACACCAAAGCAAGTGTATTTGCCCTGAAGGAAACTGCAGCCCATAGAGAGTCTATGCTGAGAAGACTCCTGGCAAGAGGTGTGGTCTCTGAAGAGGAGCCCACGCAGGAGCAGATTTTCTGGCAAGATCTACGACACTGTGGAGGACTCACACTGGAGCAGTCTGTTCCACTGGGTAGAGTCCTTGAGGAAGGGACACACACACATTGAAGCAGTTCTTGAACTGCCACTTGTGGGAAGGATCCATATTGAAGCAGCTTATGAACAGCTGTACCCTGCAGGAGGAATGCCAGGCTGGAACAGGAGGAGAACATGAGGAAGAAAGAGCAGTACAGACGAAGTGTTATGACCTGACCACAACCACCATTCCTTAACCACCTGCCACTTACGGGAAGGAAGCAGAAGGGTCAGGAGTGAAGTTGAGCCCAGAAAGAAGGGGAGGGTATAAGAATATACTCTTGCTTTATGTTCCACTATCCTTCTGTTACAATTAATTGGCAATACATTCATCTTCCCCAAGTCAGGTCTGTTTTGGCCATGAGTACCGGATGAGTGATCTCCCAGTCCTTATCTCAACGCACAAGTTTTATCTTACTTCCTCCCCCCCATTCTGTTGAGGCAGGGGTGTGATAGAACAGCTTGGTGAGCACCTGGCAGCCAGTGAAGGCCAATCCACCAAAATACCTGTCAAAATACTGCAATAGAAATTATTTATCAATAAACTACCTTTCAGGAATATTTACTATCCTCAATGAAACCTTGTGGAGCCAGAATATTTACACTGTTGGAATCTAAAGTGACATAATCATGTTAAGAAAAAGATAGCTTTAGGCACAAGTGAAAAATAATGATGCTAATGAGCAAACAGGCTTAAACTACTTTTTTGTGGCCTCAAATTTATGAAATGGTTAAGTTCTTTGAGTGTTTCTTTACTACTGTGTCATTAAAGGGCAAAGATGGGTTTATTTGATCTCTTTATTCCTCCAGAAGAACTTGAAAACACTTGACATTGAAGTAGCAACAGCTCAATCTTTTGTTGCTGTATTGGAAGTGCTGATGGAAAAAAGGCCCAGCTGCAGTCAGCCTACAATGCAGAAAGTCTAGGCCTCCAATGCACCTACTTCAGCTTTAGACAAAGAAATACAGGCATTAAAAGCCTACTAAATATGAAAATATAATTTTATTCCCCTTAGTACTTGCAAGCTCAGTTTCCAATGTAGACCTGAGTTAGAACAAAGATACAATTAAAAATATTGCTTATGGATGACTATAGTCCACAGAAACTATTACATTTAAGGCCTTACATGAAGTAGTCTTTTCTGAAATTATCAGGCCAGATCTCAATAAATCCTCCAGCAATTTCTTTAAGTTTGTTTTATTAGGTATATCCCATTTCTTTTTTTCCTCATAGGTCCTAAGATACAGTCAAAGAAAACATTCATCAGAAATAGGTGGCCCAGCAAAATGCTAAAGATCTCCCTTGCTAAGAATATTCAGGACTCAGTACCACTGACAGGACCCTGTGTAATTTGATTTACAGTCATGGTTTCAGCAGAAGGTTGGACCAGATGTTCTCTAGAGGTGCCTTCCAACTTGGACTTCTGATTTTACTATTTCTGGAGGCATAACTGCGAGAAAAGCAAACAACTTGAAACAATTCATAAAAACTCTGAACTTTCAGAAGGCAGTAACTCCTTGCCAACAGTTTCCTTATATAAATGATCATTACATATGAACAGGGAGTCCACAGTTAAGCTCAACTGAAAGCTTTCATATAGTGGAATACCACATCAATTCTTCAAGCATTACTTAAAATTACTTATGGTTACTTTAAAATAGCCTCGTTATTAGGAGCAAAAATAAACACTGCATACATTTAAAATGGGAGATTTTCCCTTTACTGTAAAGTATGCAGAAATTGTTTCAAAATGTCAAGTATCTGCAGTCTGATACAGTCTAAATTTCCAGCAGTAATCTTGGTTAAAATATATAGATGAAATGTTACTCAAGTTTGTGACTGCAGTTTAGGAGTAGGCAAGTATGTATTTCACTAAGCAATGCATAGCTCTGAATATCATTTCCTAACTGGAACAAGCAGCTATCTGACAAAATACAAACTACAAATCGTAAAAAAATCAAAGCGCGTAACTGCAAAAAAGTGAAATCCACTTTTTATGTAATCAAAATAACTAAAAGGCTTCAGTGATCAGCAAAGTCTGGGGTGTTCCAAAGCACATTTACTCTAGTTTATTTTAATTAAGCCAAATAGTTTAATATATTGTGTATATCTAAAACTTGACCTACAAAGCTTTTAATACCAAAAGCCGTCATCTTCTCAAAACCAAAAAAGCATCTAGTGTTGAAGCTAGACATTATGGCAGCTATAGAAGTAGCTGCACAGATGACATGTTCAAAACAACACATTTAATGAACATGAAAATTTAGCTATATCCTGAGATCCACTGAACTATTCTTCCCTGTGCACCGAGGCTCCAAATATTAGATTTGACAAGTCTGAAGCATGAGAAATCTCTGCTGTAAGTCTGAAATTCTGCTGATTTGAAAGCACAGTACCTCTAGATGCAGCTTAAAAACACAACTAACATTGAAAGTCACTAAAAATGGCTTACAATGCAGTCCCAAAACCTTTTTGCTACCATGCAACAAAGCTAAAAAGCTTTGGAGCATTTCAGTTGATTATTTCATAAATAAAACCCATTTATGATATTGAATGAGTCTTTTCAGTAGAGAAGAAATTTACTTTGAACAGGTACTGGATTTTGTTTTAACTATTGGCTTATCTGCCTTTTACATCAAACTGGAAATACCTGATTGGCAAAGGTTTACATTGAAATATTTCATAGACCTATAAAACCACTCAAAAATGCATCAGCCACTAAGCTACTATCACTATTTATACCCTTCTTTATCCCCAGCAATCAAGGAGTAGGAAGACTCAAATCTAAAGGTACAAACCACCACACAGTAAGACAAGTTTTCATTACAGAATTAACAAGTCCAGCCCATCTGCTGATGAAACAGAAGCAAGTAAGCCTGCCAGATCCAAATGAGCTCTTACACAAGATAGCTCATGCACAAGTTGCATGGGTGCTTCCCATACTTCACATTTAGAGTTTATTTGCCCAAGAGCACAAAAACAATTCAGGTCTAGTATTGAACTCAAGCTTATGAGTTAAAGGCAGTGGATAGTAACAAGACATCTGAGCAGCTCCATGCAAGTCAGATCAGTACATTCACTAGCTCTGGCTCAGAACCAGACATGCCAAATTCCCCTCTCCATTCAGCCTTTCCCCTAATACAGCACCTTCGTATTCAAACTGTTGTAAATACCCCAAATTCTCCTCAAGATCACTAGCTTTATCTTAACATTTATTAAAGTACTTGCACTGCTTTCCAGCACAAGCTGGTGTGGAAGCTATTGCCATATTCAGAGTTCTACAGCGTAGCTGAACTCTGACGAACCAGCCACAAATGTTACTCTACACTGGAAGAATCATCTATGTAAAATCAAGGATTGCCTCTACACTAAGATAGCTTCTGATGTCTTAAGAATCAGGATATTATGGGTGATAGTATATAAAACAGAAGATAATGTTTCCAACTCAAAGTTGCTCCTAAGCCAGCTCTGAAGGATATGCCAAAGATGGTACTTTAAAGTTACAGAAAACATTTAAGGCATCTTTGGAAAAACAGTATCAAGATTCAGATTAACAGATCTGGGGGGAAACAATTAGGGAAGATGGGAAAAATTATTCCCCCACCTACAGTTCAAGCTGAATAACAATCCAGCTAAATAACACTCCAGGAAGGTTACAAATGACAGCCTCTTACAGTCTTATATCATTATAAAGTATCAGCAAATATACACTAGTTTGAACAAAATGATGCAAGATTTAAGGTGTGTTACTTCCTAAAACCTCCCAGCACTGAAAGCACACCTCTGGTGTACTTTCTGTGTAAAACGCAACATCAAGTGCAGCAGATACTTCTCAAATTGCCCATATATTGGATTCTATTCCTTGGCCATGGTATCCACTAGCCCCAAAATATTGGTTAACATTGAAAGCATGTATTTTTCTACCTTTTACAGATTACCTTGAACTGCTGTATAACTAAAAAATCGCCAATTTAACATGCATTTATTAGAAAACAATCTATCCCAATAGAAATAAAAAACCGTAATCATCAGGTTTTTGCTTGAAAATTGTTTCTTCTGTAAATATTCATAAAACCTCATTTTTAAAGAAACATTTTCACAGATATAGTACAATGGAGATTATGGACATCTCTGCTTAATACCCATTTCTTCACAATCCCCAAACCAAAATATGGCTCAGAGTTATCTAGAGATTCATTTCCTTACCAGATCACTGCTTCAAAAGTATTCCCTGAAAAAAACACAGTTCTGGATAAAACACGGCTACAGAGAGTATACAAGTGACACATTTTCTTCATAAGCACTTGATCTACTAGATGAATTTCAGAAAAAAGGAATTAATGGCAATGCTACAGCATTTTTAAATGTATATATTACAGAAAGGGGGATATAGTAGAAAAAGTAATCCTTGTTTATCCCCACCAAGACAACTCTGCTGAATGGTTCATCCAGCTTAAAATACTTAGTGAAAGTATAAACGCTTGACCAAATGCTTTCCTGTAAAGCTCTAAGCAAGTCATTGCCATTAAAGCCACAAAAAGCTTTCTTGGCATATTAGTTTTCTGCAAGAGTTTCTCTGTCACTAGAAAAAAAATAGAAGCAGTTAAGATTTAGAGCACTTTCCCTTACAATGACCCCAAACTAGGAAAACTTCAAAATTTTTTCCCAGGCATTTCAAGAAAATCAGGTTTCTAGAGAAAGGTAAATACTTCAAGCATCTACGTTTTGTGTAGAAAGTAGTTTGACATAGTACAACACGGTAATAGCTCTTTAAATATTTATTCACAACAGAAAGCTCAGTCAATAAGTATAAGGTGCACAAAAGTTATCCCTGGTATACATTTGATGCTTGTTCTTCCACATCACATGTTTATACAACCACAATTTCTTATTTCTACTCTAAGAAATCCTCAGAGTTAGACTATTATGAAAAATTGTTTTCTAACATGTGATTAAAATATTAATCTCTCCATGACTTCCATAGCTGCAGACATACTCCATATGACAATGACATTTAAAAATAGATATTTTCACTTCAGATGTTGGGCTAAAAGGCTTAAATGAATACTAGTTCTATAAGTCAGTAACTTTTGAGACTGTGTATCTAAAGTAGCACTTCAGAGAACACACAGACCATTTCTTACTGACTTCTGAGATTTACCCAGTATTTAAGTGTAAGTCTATGAGCAATTTTTAAAATGGTAGCCTGTCACAAAACAAAAAAAATAATTGGATCAAAGCTGTAGGAACATCTCATGGAAAACCATCATTATTCCATTTATCACCCATGGAAGCTATTTTTTCCTCCAAATTCAGAGCTCTCGAGTTCACTAAAACTGTTAAAACAAAAATCAGATTTCTGAGACTAAACTACTTCATGATGCATATTCATTAAACATGTGGGGGAGGGATAACACCCTCCTGCCTCATTTGTACATGTCTAAGCTATGAAACGCTTTTCACACATGCCAGCATTTCATAGCAGTGTTAGGATAGATCCAGAGTCCCTTCACCAAGACAACCACATCATGACCTTCCATCGCCAGCTCACTTTTTTTGCCTTTAAGTCTGTGCAAGCTTCAGGGTTATTTTCAAGCACGAAATGCAACAGAAGTACAGGTCTAAGGGTCATAATTTCACACTTCACCAAGAGTCAGTTGAGTTACTCAGCTGATAAAATCGCAAGGTATATTAAATCACTCTGAATTCCACTGCCTAAGATGACAAGACCACTAACTGCAGTTTAGACATCCAGTATTCACATGGAATCCCACCTACAAGTAACTTGATTTAGAAATGAAACCAACCTCAAAATGTTGGCCCTTCTCCTATAAGGTTGCATAAAAGCCCTAACCTCTCTAATCCTTGCTTGTAGCACATGTCCCAGTTACAACAGGCTTGCAGGCAGCATTACCAAAGCACATTCAAGCCTCACCTAAATACCTCATATTCATTTTCATATCACATCAATTCAGACTTCTCAGAGGAATCTGTAAAGCTGGACCAACTCGAAAATTTCTGAACAAAGTTGTGCACAATCAGATTTTGAAAAGGCTTGAATGGACCTGCAATCTGTAGAAGAATTTGCACAAGGTTCTGTCTTACTAAGATTATCTGTCACTACACCAAGACATATTAATTCAGGGTTCTTTTCAATGTGTACAGGAGTTTCATAAATGAATAGATAAATTCAAATGCACAATCAGCCTCAAGCAGAAAGCTAACATAATTTAAGGTAGTTAGTCCCAAGAGTTATTTCATAAAGCAGACAAAGTTCAGGCTGTCTTGGTTATTCTATCACCTTCCATCAAGATCCAGACAAAAACATAATTAGGTCAACTAGCTCTAGCATGAGGTATTAGCCCTGTTAACACTGCTGAGGTTTGAGTAAGACAAAAAGTCCCAGCTATGGGATATAAACAGAGCACTGCAGAAGCAAACAAGAGCTGTTTAGGTAGGAAGCAAGTTAAACACTTCACCACAGAGACTCAACTGTTTGCACATTAAGCAAAAGACCAGAAACTCCAAAGGTTTTTTCCAAGGAGTGCAAAGATGCTCAAAAAAGTGAAATACCTGCTTTTGAATCTGAGGTCCACCAGATTCTTTTCCAAAAGAAACACAGCTGCTCTGAACTTCTGCTGAATAGCTTTCTGCTGCAGTTAACCTGTCACCTTCCAGGGCTGTCAAAGGTAATGAAGCTGAATTTGCACAGGGCCCAGCTATGAGCCTGTGAGAATATATCTGACAGGACAGGTAATGCAAGCTGACATTACAATGCCAGGCTGATCAGACCAGAGCTAGGACTGCCTGACCTGTGTTGAGGCTATTATGATTTATTCAAGGAGTCAGCATTAGAGAGAAGTTTAAAAAGAGAAAGGGCAATGAAATACTTGAAGGAAACTTAGTTAACCCTGTGTCAGGTGTAGTAACCTGTCTGACGTAGGGGTGTGCTGATTCATCCAGAGACCTCATTTATCACAAAAAATTATGACTGATATTTCATTAACCTTACCTAAGCAGCAGAGGCATCTTTGCTTGCCAGAGACATAGAATCATAGAAAGCCAGGTTGGAAGGGACCTCAAGGATCATCTAGACCAACCTGTCATCACTGGCATGACACTGTATTTGTAGTTTCATTTTCAGATGTTAAACCCTGTTAAGGATTTTGTTAATTTAATAACTTGCCTTTTTGATCCTGTTTATAAGTAAAATCATTTGGAAAAGCACTATTCTACTCAGACTTGAACCAAACTTAGTTTTTCCTCACCACTTGTTGGATACCCAAGTTTGCTAGGTTCAAGGAAGGGACCTTGAAGATCACCTACTTCCAGCCTCCCTGCCATAGGCACAGACACCTTCCTCTAGGTCAGACTGCTCAGAGCCCCATCCAACCTGGCCTTGAACACTTCCAGTGAGGGGGCATCTACAGCTTCTCTGGGCAACCTGTTCCAGCATCTCATCACTCACAGTAAAGAACTTCTTTCTGTCCAATCTAAATCTACCCTCTTTCAGTTTAAACCCATTACTCCTTGTCCTATTACCACATGTCCTTGTAAAAAGTCCTTCTCCAGCTTTCATTTAGGAAAAGGCCACCTTTAGTTTTGGAGTCTGCTATAAGGTCTCCCCAGAGCCTTCTCTTCTCCAGGTTGAACAACCCCAACTCTCTCAGCCTGTCTTCATAGGAGAGGTGCTCCAGCCCTCTGATAATCTTCGTGACCCTCCTCTGGACGCACTCCAACAGGTCCATGTCTTTCTCATGCTGAGGTTGGCAGACCTGAACACAGTACTCAGGTGGGGACTCACGAGAACAAAGTAGAGGGTAAGAACATGTCCTTTGACATGCTAGCCACACTTCTCTTGATGTAGCTCAGGATATAACTAGCTTTCTGGGCTGCAAGCACACATTGCTGGCTCATATTTAGTTTTTCATCCACCAACACCCCCCAAGTCCTCCTTTGCAGGGCTGCTCTCAATCCACTCATTGCATAGCCTGTGTTTATATTGGTTTAGGATGGGTGTTTTCCAGAGAAGATCAGGAGTACCTGTCATAACTCTGACTTCATACTCTCCTCCCATACTACTTCTATACAGTGAGAAACTAATTCCTTTTGACTATACTGAATCTTTAATGAGTAAGCTTTAACATAAAAATTCATCTATATGTAATAAAATGGAAATCTCTAAGAAAAATAGAGCACCTCCATACTGGGGTAAAAATACTCTTAATAAAATCCTAGGTATTTTCTACTTGACTCTGGCAAAAGGGAGGTTTGTGTGGGTAGAAATACCAGTATTCTGCTTTCTGTGGAGCAAGTCCTAGTGGAGACACAGGCATGTCTACTCTGCACAGCAGTTGTACTCTGTGCCCCCTGAATCCTGGTGGTCTAAACAGACATATAGAAATATATCAAAGCTCCATCTGGAGATAAATTCATGTTTCTTTCCATAACACATAACAGGCTTTATTCCAGCTCAGTCAAAAACTGCCTCCATGGACCAGAAGTACTGAGCACAAAGCAGAGCATACCTGCCTTTCACAAGATGGCAAAGGCTTTCCTACTACCTATCCTAAGTAAGAATGTCAGTGTTTAGTCCTTTAAAGGAAACTGACACTATAAAGCAGCAGAAGCATCTTTCAAAGACAGTTTCCCTTCAACACACATTTTGCCTTTCTTCCCCTTAAGCTCAATTATCTACATCCTTGCATCTATATGAAAAACATCCTGATTACAAACACTGACCAGGTAAGCTCCCCCTATCTTTTATGTTCCCATCTTTGTTTCTGTATGTCTGTGTATATCTCTTCTCAGCCACAAAGATGACTTTTAAGTCAGAGTTCCGAAAAGGTGCCCACCTATAAATGGTATGCAGCCTTGAATTCACTGATCTAGTATTTCATGAAACTTTGAACAGCAGCAAAACAATCCCTGCAAGCTACCCAGCACAATCTTGTGAGAAAAGAAACACTAACAGTGTGGGGAAAAAAAATTTAGAAAGTCTTCCTAAAGACATGAAGGAAGCAATGAAGGAACTTCTTTCCTCCACAAGCAGAAACAAAAGCAGTCTTGAAATGTCTAGTAGGAAGAAAAAGTCATTTCAAACAAGTAAAAAAACACTAATCTGATTCTCATAATATTGACCTTAAAAGTTAAAAAGGACCAAAAGAATAAAGTTCCACAGTCTACTCAATGTTGAATAAATGCTTCTAAGTAGTAGTATTTTAGTGCAGGATTATACTTGGCAGTAAAGAAGTGTTAAGAACTCATTGTGGTCAAAGATAGCAACAAATCGGTCTCTACCCCTCCAGAATAAACTGCGTAATTTAGTGGTACACATAACTAATCCAAGAGTAACAATGGCTGAAACTGAAAAGGATGAGAAATAAAAAAACTTTACACAATGAGATCCTTAATGGTGAATTTTAAGTTGCACTTCTACCCACAATAAGAAAGTTTCAAAGCCTTGCATCAGATTCAATTTAAATATATTTCATTCCTTTTAATATTCTGAAAAGGAGGATCCTGCTAATCAATTTATCATTTCTTCTCAAAATACTATTTTGTGTGACTCGGCACACTTTGGTGCACATTTATCCCAAGACCTATTCCTATCTTACACTTCTACAGAACAGGCTGCAGAACAGCAACAGTAGAGATCAACAGGTTTAAATATAACGATTTTTTAAAAATACTGGTTAAGATCTTAGTGAAATATATTTTAAATCAAAGTGCTTATATTAATAATAGAATTAGGCTTACCTTAGGGAACTGTTTTACTGGAATCAAAACTTTTTGTCCCAGCTTCATATTTTTATTGATGACTACATCAATATACTTCTCTTCTTCCTTTCCTTCCCCTTTCTGGAACTTTTCAATTTCTGTTAAGGGAAAAAAAGTTAGTTATTTTCTCACTTCAATACAAATCTAAAAGCTGAGAATCTTCAAAATCAGTACAAATTAAAAAAACACTGTATGACATAATACATATGGCATACTGTGTAATTAATCTAATTGGTTATACAGGTCAATGGGGTAAACCATCTTTTACTTTCTCAGGCTTTTTTTCATGTTCACGTTAATATCAATACCTTGAATTGGCATTGTAAGCACTTTAAAAACACTTTGGTTTGGTTTTTTTTACAGTTTATACAGCTCAAGCAGCAAAAGTATTCTTAGATACCTCTATTCGTTTTTAAATTCAAAAGCTTAAAGCATAGTTCAATACTTGACCATTTTATTCTTCTATATTATAAACAAAGTATACAGTTCTAATGGTGGTTGTCTGCAGAGCACTTATGAGCAACTGTCAAATCAATCTTTCAAAATTTCAGGAATAGAACTGAGGCACATAGATCACACCCCAAAATCTGAGATTAGTGTTGACATAATTAAGAATGAGATTTAGCAGGAGGCATGACTCTACTCATTCCAGAAATGCACACAAAACTGATTCTTGATTATAACTCTCTCCAAATATTAACTCTCCAGTGTGTTAATAAAAAAATTGCAGATTTCATTTCATTGGTAAGGAAAAGTGAGAAGCATACAAGGAGACTGAAAATGAAGTACTGCTTGAGGTCTTCGCTGGATTGGGTCCAACATGCTGTGGGTTGCAGTGCTAAACACATTAACACAAGACATAGCAAAATCCAATCAATTTCAGAAGTGCAACAAAAGTTCTTCTATGGACATCTAGCACTCATCCTCCGCAATCAGCTTCAAATATCTTGCTAGCTCTTCACAAGAAGAAACACCCTTCTACTCTATTTAACCAGTAGAAGTTAACGACATTTACCAAGACTTTGAAGTTTAAGTGGGAATGTGAACTCATGCCTACAGAAGACAGTAACGAGACTCTTAACAAGAACTTCTGAGTGCAAAGAAATAAAAAAATACAGAAAGCATCCTTTAGGTACACTTTAAAAGAAGACTTAGTTTGAAATTACTTCCAATGAAAAACAGAAGTCGTAGTAAACCACCACATTTCTTACTACTGAAAAATCCATACATCATGAACAGCTTTGTTTAATGGATACCAGTCCCTTCCCATTTACCACAACAGAAAGGAAGATGATAACATTTCCCCAATAACTGAAACTCCAGTCCTTCATACAACTTTTCACCTCACTGGCACAGAACAAAAAATAAATACAATGAGACTGAGAGCAACAGGTTGGAAGGTACCTCAAGGATCATCTGATCCAATCTTTCTTGGTAAAAAGCATAAACTGGATTTATTCAAGTTAGTGTTCAGTGACTGAAGAACTGAAAGCCAAACTAGCCTCAGACACCCTGAAGGCCACTCAAAGACTTCCCCAGCTATACTTTCAAGTAGTCTTGGCAAGTCCCTAGGAAGTCTGATTCATATGCATTTTAGTAATGTATACAGCCTAGAAGAGGCCTATCAAAGCCTCTGAAGTGTCCTCCATGCTTAGAACAAGCTCCAAATGCCTCAGCCCACAGGCTGACACCAACAATTACTGAGGAACACATTTTAACAGCTGAATCCAGGTAAAAAATGGAATTAACATGTTCTTTGTAGATATCACTTTATGGACCATAGAATTAGGACAATTAAACAGATGTAAAGTTACACTGAAATTAATTTCCAAATTAAATTATGCTAAGGGGGCATAAGGTTCCCACTCAGAAAGCAGATGACCAGTATTTTTTAGAAGTCAAAGTTTCTGAATATCACGTTCAAACGTAAGAGTGTAGTGCTATCACAGCATACAAATAAACTACTTCTAGCACCCCTGCTTCCTGATATAGCAAGGGTGGTTATAGTAATCCTTGTGGATTTCTCTTGGAAAACAAGACTAGATACTTTGGAGGTTTTACAAGTGGAAGACAGACATGACACTGATTTTTAATGCTGCTTTTGGTATACTCTGACAGTATAAATACTCAAAAAAATCACAAGCATACTGTTCTTTAGCAATATTTTACACCAAGAAATACCAAATATTCTAACTGCAATAAAAATATATTTATTTTGTTGTGACTGAAGCAAATGCAGTTACAACAAAATTTAATACAACTTCATTTAGTATTGACTAGTTGCCTGAACAAATTTTAGTCCTAACACTTAGAAAAGCACAGTTATTTTCATTTAAGATTAAAAATTAATGCACCGTGTTGTAGTATTTTGGAACAGATCGGTGCACTGAAGACTCCTGGTAGCTGGACTAGTACTAGATTGATACCAGATCTTTAGAAGTTTTCAGTTGCTACAGTTACTTTCAGTAGCTATAATTACTACTAGAGTGAAGGACTTTTTCCTGAAGTAATCTAAACTTACAAATTAGAAGTACCTTTAACATCAAAGCCTATCATGTTTTTTATGAACTGGTAAAGCTAAAAATTTGTCCTCTAAGTCATACACTATTGTAGACAACTGCCTAGTATGGCATATAGTGCAATCCCCTCACCCACCTGGAAATTTCATAAAAATTGTATTTCCAGATGTAGTAAGGAATTTTAAATTAGAAACACAAGTTTGAAGGAACAGCAGTTTAAGGACCTTCTTAGAAATTGCCAAGAAATATTACATCTAAAAGGGAGTTTTGCTTCAGTAACATTCAGATGTCTCAAATGGACTTGTCAAGGTTAAAAGTATTTGCAGAGTTAAGAGCAGGGTTCTAACAATATCTTAGTAACATTCCTCAGATGAGCCAGCTGCCTAAATTCCTTAGGAGATTACCACACTTATTTGTATTTCCTTAAATACTTATTACATAAGTTATTTGAATTCAGCATTTGAATGACTTGACTGCAACAACTTGATTAATGCCAGATACACTCATAATTCTACAGCTTTATTTAGTTAATATAAAAATTTAGTCGTAGAAAGAACATTCCGTTCTTGCTCTAGTAATCACTCAATTTGAAGTAGCCAAACTAAATATTAAAAGAAATCCATTCATTACTCCCAAATAGCTACGTACTTTCTACTGACCATTTTAAGAACCATTTATTTATACTTTAACTTGCACTGTTTAATCTACTTCCCATTTACTTGAAGAAGCTACTGAAACCTGTAAGAGGCTGCCAATCAACTGTCAGCAAAATGGATCACAATTTTCCCCATTTGTTTTAAAGTCAAATTACCCGTTTCTCTTCTAATAAACTGCCATAGCACTACAAAATCAGATAAAGTAATTTTTTCCTGTTGTGGTCCAAAGTTAAACTGAGTTAAAACTTTATGCATATTGACTGCTTTCATACTACTTATTTTGAATTAACACAGTCAAGAACACTGAATTACTGAAAGTTTCTTATACTGAGACCACATTTTTATCTCAGATTTTTCTGGTTTTTCATGTAATTTCTTTGCACTCAAATCTAAGAGGTTAAAAAAGTTAAGCATTAGAATTTTATCCATATCTGCACAGCACATTCAATACCTATCATTCACATACACCAAGCTCTAGATAATTAGGGAAAATCATGCCAGATCACACAGGAAATCCAATCAGATTCTCAAGGTCAAATGGATAGGAAGATTTGTCTTTTCCTAATCCTTAGATTACATTCTGTACTTCTTAGCTATATGAAGCAATGACATTTCCTAGATCACAAATAGTAAATAAACATGTGATTAAAACTTCCCGTAATGCTAGAGATTAAAATCCCATGTTCTCAGACCAAGGATGCAGCTAATGCAACAGTCCAGGAATTTAACTGAAGTAATAACTACATGGATTTTTTTTTCTTTATGTTTAATCATAGCAGAGAGATCTAAGCAACGATTATTCCTCAGTTAATTCACCAAATAACGTTGCTAGATACATCAGATAATGAAAAAGTAGAGTTGTTTCACATTAATCTGTAGGTAGAATTAATCTTCCTGTGGCAGAACTACAAGCCAGAATTCCAGCGTCCTCTGCTAAGCCAATATAAATACTTGTGTTTAATGGAGAACAAAAGCAATGCTTTGTATTTGTCTGTAGTAAATCAATACAATCGATGTAAGACCAAATGACAAACTCAAAGTAAGCAGAAATGTTTATTGCATTTGTCCTTAATACAGTGTTTCCAAAACAAGATCAGGAGAAACAGGAATGAGGTAACCAGGTTTGCTTATCCTTAAGAAATATGCT
>VZZY01018348.1:0-41225 GCA_013400335.1 Eurystomus gularis
CGGTAGGTGGGCGGTTTGGGGGAGAGGCCTGTCCCAGCCGCCCGGTGGGAAATGCGGTGCAGGCTCCCCGGTTCCGCCTCCCGCTGCCCTGGGGGAGGAGGGGGGCTTTGGCGTGGTAAGTTCTTGCTGTTTTAAACCTGGCAGTTCCCCCGCGGCTGGAGGTGGCTGCGGAGGGCCCGAGGCCACCGCTGCGAGCCCCGCTGGCGTGTACGAGAGGAAACGAGATGGTTCAGAAAGTCTCAGGCGGCGATCCCCGGGAGCGTTCGCTTTGAACGCGCGGCGAGCGTCACGCTGGCGTGTGCTTGCGAGGGGTGCCTAGTGTGGTGTTCGGTACTAACAGGCGGCTGCCTCCCCCTCCCCTGCTGATAGAGGGCCAGGAGAGATGGTGGTACAGCTCGAGAAAAATAACCCGTCTAAACAGCAGCAAAAATGAAGATGACTGGTGAGATGGCATTGCCAGTTTCTCGCGGGAACCAGTATCACTCTGGAAAGATGCTCGCGTTTCTATGCTTGTCTTTCTGCTATGAGACAGACTCCTTAACCCTCCTTTTTTTTTTTTTTTCTCAAACATCACTGGCTGGAACAATTTTATATGTAGAGAAAAGCCTTTATTTCCATTAGATGCCTAAGGTTCAGCCAGGACCATTAGTCTGCTGTTCAGATACTTTCTGAAAGCCGTCACAACAGGGGCTCACTCCTGGGGTTGCATTTGTTATTGTACTGTTTGTATTGCCACGTCTTCATCTTAAGTAGGGCCTAAGGTGTCAGCCTGCTTTCCAGTTCTGCATCTTTGTTGACTTGTTTTCGTATTTCCAAACCTAACTGGGATTTTTTGAGTGGCAGATGTATTTCTGGCTTTTTTGGAGCACGTTTGTTTTCTGTCTGAGTCTTTTGGTTAAATGCTTGCCATGTGCAGCGTTTTCAGCTTTCTAGTCTTTTGCCTGGGCCTTCTGTTTTGCTTTTCCTCTGTGTTTGGGGGTTTTTTTGTGTGTGTTTTGTTTTGTTTTTAACTGCAGAACTTCAAAACAAATTTAACTTAGTAGGATGCCCATAGCTTTGGTATATCTAGAAGAAAGAAGATTATTCGTTGGCTTCTCACAATGCCCATATAGTCAAAACACACCAAAGCAAACCCAACACCCCACACATCTGAGTGATATAAATATATTCAATACCAAGGACATACACGGGATTTTTTACAGGACTCTCAGAATACATTTGTAAATGTTGTGGACCCTGGTCATTCTAGTCAGAACTGGGTAATAATTTCAATGAATAATCTCATTTCTCTTGGTGGCTTGAGACCATCAAGTAATAGCAGTGAGCCTGCAAGAACACGTAATAGCACTAAATGCAAGATGCTGCATGTATGTATTAATAAGTATTTGTAGTATAAATCCAGGAACCCTCCATCAGAGTAATGGGAAAATACCTGGGTTTATTAGTCAATGATGAAAAGAAGCTGCCAGTTTAATGCTGCTGTGAAAAAACAAACATGGCTGTGTTGTGCACACAGTCAAGCTTCTGGGTGACTAGTGGGACATTACTGTGTCCAGTTCTGATAAACCATTATCCAGGAAAGAGGGACTTGGACAGAAATACACCTGGGAGGGTTACTGGAGAAGAACAAAGCTTGTCTACAAGAGTACACGTGGAAAATTTGTTGGATGAACCTAGGAAAAGGAGGGCTATGAGGAACCAATAAGGCAGGGTAGAGTCAAGCTCAAGCGAGTCAGCATTTAAGCTAATGAACGATCTTCGTAGAAGAACATGGATCTAAACTGCTTATAATCAAGATAGAAAATGAAGAGCTATCTTAGAGGACTGAGGGTTCTGCCTTTGTTTAAGAACAGTGAAAGATGAACACGTCTAGCAGACTTTAAACTATTGTGCTTCAGAATGGGAAGGTGATGTGCGAAGTCAAGTTAAGTGATCTGTGTTGAAGGGAGGAGATTTGGGCCTCCCTTCTTACTCCTGCTGAGACTGAAACAGCCTCCTGATGTTTGGTACTTCTCAGAAAGCAGCTGTCACCTGCTGGTTGGTGATGAGGATGATCATTAGAATGAGAAGGCAACAGTTCAGAAAGATGTAACTTTCTCCCACTGGAAAGATTTACACTGGGTGTTCTGTCTCATAGATTACTGAGTTTGATGGGCAGCAAAGCTTTTTTTCTCTTAATTGTGATAGTGAGCTCATGTGTGCAGGGTCTAAAGAAATGTGTACAAAACCAAAACATAGAGGGCCAGTATATATAGCATGGAGGACGGGAAAGAAAAGGCAGGATGGTCAACTGGAGGAGGTGCTGGGTGCCTTGAATGGATGACTGTTCCCAAAGATCTCAGCCATTTCACTTGCCATTGCCCTGTTTTCCTAGCCTTCACCCTCGGTTGATTTTGATTCATGTGGGGAGAACGACAACGTTGAAAATTCAGCTAATAAGCACGGGAGGCTCAGCCCGAAAGACAACTACAGTATCAATTATGTGACGTTACTTATGAGGTGGAGAACGTGGGGTGGTTTAGGTGCTGGAAGTCTTTCTTTTATGCACTTTGCTTATACTTTTGCTACATTTTATCAAAGATTGGGGAAATTTAAAAAAGTAGTAAATTTCGGGGAAAGAAAAACTTCCTGCCATGAAAAATGGAACTGGGCAAGGCTTGCCAGGCAAATACCTCAGCCCACAGCATGCTTTCCCAGTGTCACAGCCTCTGCAGCTTCTCACAGGAGACTCAGGAGTCATCCAGTCCCTCTGTGCTCTACAGCTGTGTTTTTTCTGGCTTCCTAGGATTTATAAACTTCTGCTTTATTGCTCGCTTCACAAGTCTTTATGTCTTATATCAGACAATCTTATTTTAAAGTTCAGCAGCCTGCAGCTAACCACACTTTTATGATAGGCTGGAGTTTCTCAATATTGAATTTTTATCTTACGCAGAAACCAACATACTGTTTCATAAGGTTTTTGCTAGCTATTGTTGCCTCTGACTGCATTGTAGGGTGTGTGTATGAAAGAGGAACAAGGCCTCGAACATCTGTTTTCATTCCAAAACCAAGGTTTGCTAATTTTTCAGTAGCAATAGTATCAGTGGCAAGATGGAGCATGGGGAAATCCTTGGCTGCCTTCCTCTGAGAGCTGATGATGGTCTGCTGACACTGAAGCACAGGAGAACATGTGAAATAGAGTCTGCCTACTCTGCAAACTATTCTAGTGGTTTTTTTGTTTATCACAGTGAAGCTCTTTTTAAGTGCATGTTAGAAAACCAGTGATTTCCTGTCCTTGCTTACTATCGTATTTTTACATTCAGGCTGTCAGTGCAGTTCTGTCACCACATGGATTGCTCCTAACCATGTGTCATCACAGTATTTTAGGAAGCACAGCCAGTGTTAACAGTTGAGATTATGTTTAGTCTTTAATATTTCTTGCTAAATTATCTTATTAGAACTATCCATAAAGTTGTTATCAAATCCAGCATGCAACTAACTGGAGCAAAAGGTGGCTGACTTCTCTTACCTTATCCTTAGCATTTTCAGGTGATCACACTTAATTTCCCTTTCATCCCAGCAGTAATATTGTCCCTTTTTTTTACTGACTGCAAAATTGTAGGCATTTGACATCTTTGTTCACAAAACTAGCAGCTTTCTAGAGGACAGCAGGAACCACCTGAATGCACTTTTAAAGGGAAAGGAGGTTGGACCTTCTCCATCCTGTCTGGCAGTGGTCAAGTGGCAGCTCTGATTGCCCAAGAGCTCAACTGGTGACAACAAGCCCTGTCTCCAGCCTTGCGGAGGATGTGGAATGGGATTTAACTTACTGCACTGGAAGCTAGGTTGCATTAACTTCATTGCTTGCAGGCCAGTTTGGGTTTGCTGAGTTTTTAAGTTTTGTTCTTAGGGAAATCTAAGCAGTTGTTTTTGAAGGTATGGGGGGTGTGCTTTTGGTTTGTTGTGGTGAAGCCTAGTGTCAGCTCAGAGTGAGGTGGCTTTTGTGTTGGCATTAAACCTTACTGAAGTCGGGAGTGCTCTGTGCGAGGATGAGATAGCAGCTCTCCACAGACCTTATTGTAAATCAGAGTGAAAATTGGCAGTGATGAGTTGCAGTCATCAGTGCCTGCATTGGTTGGGGTTAGCAGTTCTCTAAGTGCCGGGAGTTGCCTGTGTACCATCCCAGGCTTAGCACCGTAAGCTGGTAAACTAGGGTACATGGGGGCTGAAGCTCAGGTGATCTGCGGAGTGTAGTAGCTGTGGCAGTGATCAGCATTGCCGTGCTTTAGTTCTGGTACCTGTTTTATTGGAAGAGAATTCACAAAGCTGAAGGTAAGCGCTAGAAAATTCTTGGCCAAATTGAGACTTTAGCTCGTGGATTCCCAGCAGTCAAGCAAGCTGAGCGGGGAGATCTTAAACCATCTGATCAGGAGTGTGTGGACAGCTCTTTTCTCCTCAGTTAAAACTGCTTATAGCCTTCATATTTAAAGTCAGGGAGCCAAAATCTGCAGTGGCTTCTTGCACTTTCTGCGACTTCATGGGAGCTGAAGCAGACCCTGCCTGCTTGCTGTGTTAGGTCCCCAACTCTGCCCAGACCCACACCACCTTTCTCCCTCTTACACTTGTGCTGGGCCAGGTCAGCTCACTGCTTTTGTAGAAAGTCAATCTAGACTAGGGATGCAAATCATCTGATAATTGCTAGCTGCCAGGGACTCAGCCATGAAAGAGGAACAGAGTTAATGCTATCCTCAGCTTGAAGCAGTTTAAGGCCCCACCTATTGCTTCCCAAGAGACTGTTCTGTGTTGCGAAGGAAAACTAGATTACATTCCAGCAGAACGAGATTCGATTAATGCATTCTACCTTACAACTAGAGAGGACAAGTGTGAACACAATTACTGTGGCTCCACCAATAGATACTCATTAAATTGCCGTACCTGCCACTTTCAGTTGTGTGCTCCAGTCCCCAGGGTTTGGGGTTTTTCTTGTTTTTTTACAGTTTGAAAGAGATGCAGACAGTAGGAGTAGGCATGCCAAAGTCTTCTCTCAGTCCTAATTTAATTTTCTAACCAGGAAGGAGCATTAAGGCTTCAGTTTCATGGGTTTATTTTGGGGGATGGCCAGTTTGGTAGCTCTGCAAATTGGGACAGCTTTCTGTTGTTATCATATCGTTAAAGTTCTTTCCTGATATTGCAGATTAACTGTTGAAAGGAAAAGAATCACTTGTTGAAGGGCAGGTGCGATTTTTTTTTTTTTTTTTTTTTTTTAACTATTTGATGTGCTCAGATAGCTATGCCTGTCACAAAATAAGGTCATCGTGTTTAATTGAAGATGGTGGTTAAATTTAAAAAGAATAATTGCCCCTGGCCCCTCTTTATATTAAGAATGAAAATTTGATCAAACCATTCCCCAAAGCACCAAGAAATCTAAGTGAAAATAGTACAGTTTAGCTTGTGACCTGATTTTTATTGTTTTTAGTGGAGTCTTGGTGGACTTCTGCTGATGTATTAAGGCGTTTCAAAACAAAGTTTTCTTTGCTTCCCAGGAAAGCAAAGAGAAAACCTTGGTGCTGTTATTAATTTTAATGAAAAGCTTCCATTGCATATCTAAAGAAATACTCATCTGCCAATAAAATTAAGTTAAATAGCTGCTGTTCAGATGTAGGTTCAAAATGGGAAGTCAGTTTCAGGATATAAAAAACCACAGTAAAATAAACTAAAAGTAGCTAATTTATGATTCCATTTGACTCTTTCATTCTCCTTATGATGTTTAAAAATGAATCAATTCAATCACAAGACTTAAGAGAAAGAGAAGATAATGGTAGTCTGTATTTATTAAGGTACAAAAGTCTTTCAATATCTGTCACAAGTCACATAGCCATGTTTTTTCTGAGTCAGACTTGAAAGGAAATAAGTTTAACTCTTCAACATTAATGAGCAGAATATAAGCATCAGGGACTTGTATTTCACAAGCATTAGATTTTGTAGGCGTCAATAAAAAATAGTATTACTGTTACAACAGTATTTTCTTTTTACATGGTTATTTTGAGCAAAATATTCAGAGCTGAATTAAATTGTAAGATGCTGTAATTGCCATGAGTTACACTGTAAATTCAAAAAAAATTTCCAGTACACTCTTCACATGTTTATTTCTTACATATGCATTTTCTTAAAAGGGGCAGCATTTGATCTTCATCTTGTGTAATCAGATCATAACTTATATCCATTCAATGCTGTATAAGTCCTGAAACTGAGTGGGTCCTTTTGGTGCATGTCTGAGCAGACACGTTTGTCCTGGGTGTTTGGTTTTACATCATCTCTTCTAGGCAGTGAAGCTGGTTGCTCTGCAGAGTATCCAGATCAAACAGGGAAAGACCCCTGGAAGGTCTCTGGAGAAAGGCAGGTTTTAAGGGCAAACCACAGAGAGGTAGGTTTTAAGGGGGCTGGCCGGTCTCTGGGGGACATGAGGTCCCCTGAAAAAGACTCAGCAGCCAGTTTGTCAGCAAATGCTGACCCTGTCTCCATAAAGAAATAGCTGGACAAGTGTGCCCAGCTCAAGCACACTCCTTCCATCAGTGAATGTGTAGATGTAGATAGGAGGTAATTTGGGGATATGGGTGTGGGGAGGCAGGTCTCACCTGTAGAGTGACTTGTCTCTTTTGACCTGAAGATCTTCTTCTGGAGTTCCCACTTTTAGGAGCTTGTTGAGCCCAACCTCTAATTAGCAGAACAGGAAGTTTTAACTAAATGCTTCAGAATCATGAGTTTTATATATGATCTTTATCAACATAGGAGTTGCTAAATGCTGGCCTTCAAAGGTAAACATTAAAGGCCTGAAAATCATGAGGCTCTACATCCCAGCACTGACTATTGGATTTGCCTTTTGGTCTTTAGATAGTATCGCTTCTTTTCACTGCTTCCTTGTACATTAAACATTTAGGGGTTTTTTAACAGAAGCCAGGACTCTCCTGTTCTTGACTCGAGTAGCTGGTGCTCCAAGAAGACCCAATATCATAAATTTGTTATAAAATCAGGAGTTTTGGCAACAGTGACTATGGGTGGAGTAAAAATAACTCAGTAATCATTCTGAGTGTGGAGAAAAGGTTCATGCAAGGGAAAACCAAAAAGGAACTGAGTTTGTGAAGTGTATGAAGCTCTCACACTCTTCTTTAGCTCTTCAGTGCTGCACATGAATGCAACCCCGTGACTGCTGCTTTCAGGCAAACTCACAGAGCTGTGGTACAGCGGGAGGCCTGTCCTACGAGCCTGAGATGTGCGTATGCTACTTGAAAGAACCACAGTTCATTTGCTTGAGGAAAATAATACAAAGAATTAGCTCCAGCCTCTCTTTGCATTTCTTCTTGGGACTTCAGCGCGGGCTGATACAATTGCGTGTATAATCTTGCAAAATAATTTGGGAGCAACTCAGAGCACTTCAAACAAATCCATAAAATTAGATTTTCCAGAATGACTCAGGAGCTTTCATATAGATCTGGTCCCGCTGCACAGAGCAGAACTTTATCAGGATAGTTTTCCCGGGGCACATTCCAACAAGATTTCCTCATGGGTTTGGGATGAACGTAGTGGGCATATTAGATGACTGATGAATCTGCCAGAACTGCTCCATGACAGTCTTCTCAAGGCTGTCAGTGTCTGCTAGTTTCTCTCTTCTGGTTTTCCTGTCATCTTCCCAGTCAACATTTTTCTCACACTTGGATCTTTTTTCCAGTTACTCAGCAATGGGGAAGAACAATACATAACATTTTGTATTTACTTAAGGAAAGAGCTTGATGCAGCAGTGCAGCAAGGGGGTTATCTCTTGGATGGTTTTTTCCATGGTGTTGTAATTCATGGTTCTACACTTGTTGCAAACTTCTCTTCCTCATGTGGCTTTATCTTGGCTTCCTTCTCTTTTTAATGTAATGTCCTCACAACTCCTCTACCCCAAGGCCGTGCTTTCATGGTATGTTAGCTCTCACAGGGAAATGATGACCAAACTCCTATTCTTCCCCCTAGCTCCTCACTATATGATCTCCCAGTGGTCTCTCCTCCAGTTAGCACAGAGCCCTTGGGCTCCAATGCACCATTGCGCCTTCTTTTTCAGACGCTGCCTGCAGGGCTGTTGCTGCAGTTTGAGGAGCAGTTTGAGGAGCTGTAGGAAGGAAATCCTTGTGGTATTCTGCTTTTAAATTACGTGATTGGTATTTTCTTCCTTTTGGTACAAAACCCCACCAACACTTTGATCAGAAGTTCAGCATTTGCCACTTCTCTGGCTGTATCACATCCTGATATCCCAGCCCTGTAAACATTTACTGGTTGGTGTAGCTCTCAGTTTCAGAAATCACCCATGGAGGGGTTTCTTCCACCCCTACAGAGGGACAGCACTGAAATATCAAGATCACTGCCATAAGCAGCTACAACTGAAACATACTGGAATTTCTTTAGAGCCACAGGAAAAAACAAACAAACAACAGCAACAGGCTGATGAGTGGATTTCAAGAGATCACATAGGTCACGCAGGTCACGCTCTCCTCCTGTGAGGCAGTTTGAGTGCATAAGGGTCAGTCCTGATAGACATCTGCACAGCTCCTTCCTAAAGACCTCTTGTGATGAAGGATGCCATGACAGCCCTAAGCAGCCTATTGCCATGTGTCCCTGTCTGCACTGTGTTAGTTCAAGGTTCAACTTGAGTCTCCCTTTCTGTAGTTTAACCCTGTTACAGCTTGTCCAGTTCTCTCAGGTCGTGAAGCTGCGTGTCCCCTTTTCAGTAGACTTTTAGGACCCTTAATAAAATCAGATGTTCCCCTTGGTCTTCTCAAAAATAAAAAGTGCCATGGTCAATACTGTCAAGACCTCTGACTGAATTTGCTTCTTCACTGGAGTTCTTCTGACTAGAACATCCTTTTCCTGAAGCAGAGCATCCCAGACTGGACACAGTACCTCAGCTGAGGCCCTTCCAGAGCTGAGTAGGTAGGACTCGCTTACTTTCTTGGCAGGGTCAGCTTCTGTTTGTACCTACCAGTATAACCTGGAACCTCTCTTTAAAACAGAACCATGGTAGTTTATTCATGTTAAGCTTGTGATCTGTAATTAACCTCTCCCACTCAGCTTCTTTGTGAGCAACTTTTGCTCAGCTAGTTACATCTCATCCTGATTTTGTGAAGCTGAAAATTCTTATCTAGGTGCAGTATTCACTGAATTACATCACGGTTTTCATACTTTTTTTTTCCATACTATTTTTTTTCCCAATTGGTCAAGACAATTTTTAATTCTAATTTTGTCCTTTAACATACTTGTCGGTACTTCTCAGCTTTATATCATCCTCAGATCTAATAAGCATCATCTGTTCCAACACATGTAATACACCAATAAGTGACTGGTTGCTGGATTGTTCCCTAATCCAATAAGTATTTATTATCTTTACTGTTATTACATAAGAAACTAGATTTTGGCAAGTTCAGCAGCAGCGTGTATCAGATACAGCTTAGAGGTATCTGCTCTGTCACCACAAAAGTGACAGCAATGCAGAGTAGAGAGACCTGAGCCAGCTAGCATAGCTAGCACATAAATACTCACTAAACTTGAAGTCGTAATTAGTAGCATAATTTGCACTGCTCCATCTAATTCTCTAGGTAGTGGTTGGTTTGGGGCTTTTTCTCCTAGAAGCTCATGTCTGAAAAAATCTTGCTGCCTGTTTAGGTATGGCTGCACCGTTGATCATGCCCACACTGAAAAAAAAATATGATTTAGGCAAAAATTGTGATGGCTCAGCTCTTGCATGGGGTGGGACATAATTCACCTCAACAGCCACATTCCATCCAGGCAGCTGTTAGTAAAATCTAATTGTTTAATTTAAAAGCCTGATTAATAATCCGTGCCACCATATAACTTTGTTATATTTACTTTTGCCTCCTAAATTATTTTTATTGCTGTGTCATCACTTTAGCATCAAAGGTACCGATTGCTTACAAATCAAATACTTGATTTGCATCCATGTGAATGAAAGAAGATCCTGAAATAGTCTGGAATTGTGTTTACTGCTGCCTTTGGATAAAGATGAAAGGCTCCAGTGTAAATACACAGAGGCTACAGAGACCTGTGAGAGCCCCGTAGGAGATCCAGCCAGAGTCTGAAGACCTTGGACCATGGTATTTAGACCCCTGCAGTCCCCCCAGATGTGCTGTTTTGGGGCCTGGAGCCATGCAGTGGTGCTGGCTTGCACTGTGCTAGGGGAGTTAACGGGTTTGTGGAGGTCTGGTGCCACGCAGGCACAGGGCTCTTTGGTCAGGCTTCCCACTGGTCCAGGCACCCAACAGCGCTCCTCACCCTGGTGGAACACAAGGACACCTGAAGGCAGGAGCAAGTCTGCAGGCAGTATCTGCTGGAGGCTGCTCAGCTGATCCCTTGCTTTATGTCAGTTGTTAAGTTAAATACATTTTAATGAGCCATTCTCATTCTAGTTTCAGCTGGGAAGACACGAGGTAATATGCAGGTGGCAGATAACCTGGAGAGCTCAGAAGTATCCAGGGAGGAATTGTGGAAGGTGGTGGTCCAGAGAGACATTGTCATGCGTGTAGCGTGCAGCAAATGAGATCTGCTTGTTGGATGAGAGCTGGCAGTAAATGCAAATTGGAACTGGGAGGGCACAGGGTAAGGGACGTTTCTTTCCACACAGTCCTGGTGTAGAATGGTCCTCTGCAGTACCACCCCATGGCTTTTGGCCTTCAGTGCCTAAATTACTTGTGAAGGTGGTTCAGGAGCTCCTAAATCATCCAGGTGTTTGGAAAACGTTGTCCTATATAGCTTTTCAGCTACAGTCTCTAATGGCATACAGGAGGGAATTTGTGTCCCTGAAGTAATTTAAAAGTTGTTTGGAACAAAAACCAGAAAATAACCATCTAGGTCTCCAAAATAATTCCTTACAAGAAGAAATAGCTGCAGTTTAACGTAGGAGGAAGAGAAACCAAGCCAGTAGCAGCTCCAGATCAGCCATGAAAAACTGTGCTATGTGTCAGATGGCGATATATCCCAAAGAGTCCTCTACCTATATGTGTGTCCCCCTGCTCCCCACTGGGCTGTACTTGGTGGGTACCAGAGCTCCATCTCGTCTGCAGGTGAGGTGGGTGCATATGTATGTTAGCTGTGGTTCTCCGTGTAGCCACTGTGCCGGTATGCCCCGCGCCTGCTTGAGAGAAAATACGCTTCTATCAGATAACCTGCTATTTTTCTTTATGCAGAGGGAGATACGAGCAGCAAAAATTACTGGTCACTGTGGCCTTGAAATGTTCTCTTACCCGTACAAGTCAGCCACCACATGTCTAGTTAAGGACTAGCTTTTCGTAAAATACTCTTACAAGCGAAGTTTTGAAATTATTAAAAGTGTGCTGGAAAAAATATTGGTGCTGTCTTTTAAAAAGTGATAACTGCATATACTAATCTAAGTATCTGTGTGTGTATCCGAGTGTATTCTCTCTCTCTGTGTGTGTCTGTGTATGTAAAGAGGCTGAAAGCCCATTGAGTTTTATTTAAACTTGCTCATGATCAAGCACTTTTTTAGAAAGTCATTAGTTCTTGACTGTTTGAGCAGGAAATATTTTCTCATGTTCTAAATTAGATAGCTGCCCAGGTAAAAATCATAATAACATAGTTCACACACAAAACGATTTACAAAGAAAAGACAAAGCAGCATGTTTTGGTTAAACAGACTATTTACAGTTCGTTTCACACTTTTTTATTTCCTTCCTTTTTATTACCTTTATTTTAGTATTTATTGCCTTTATTTGGTATTTTAGCTAGTGCCTAAGATGCTGATACATTGTCATAGAGTGCCATTTGACTAGAGGAAGAAACATCTATTTAACAACACGTAAAGGAAATTAAAGAACAAGAACAGTCTTAGCTGCAGTATTTTCCGTGGCCTTGAAAACCTTCAGCCAAGAGCCTTCTCAACTGCTATAAATTGGCTTAAACCCCAATATCTAGAAGCTGCATTGGTTTATGTGACCCATGGAGATGACCTCTGGGATTTGTGGGACCACTGTATAAATAACAGAGCTCTCAAACTGCCAGGATTAAAATAAATAATGCTTTTGGTCCAGTCCTGGCTCCATGTGTACGTGTTGCTCCCTGATGTAAGCAGCCTCTCGTGAAGCAGCAGAGGGGAGGAGGGAGCTTGCAGCAGCTCTGTACTTGTCCCCAGCAAAACCCCCAGCAGGGTCTTGCCATTTTCATCTTGCAGATGAGAAAACTATGAAGAGAGATGCTGTGCACTCACTGCCTTGCTAAAAAAAGCACCTCTCCTGTAGCCAAAAGAGGCAGTGGCAGAGCTTTCCAGTACTAAGTGAGGGGCAAACCCTTCTCCTGAGGAACCTCTGGCAGGGCAGAAAACGTCGTTCCTGCAAGCCCCCCACTTGCCACTTGAGTGACACAGAAGTACATGGAGAAAAGAGGAATGACAGCAACAACGCTTGTGTCCTCCAGAGTCTGAAACTGGAGAGGAAAGGTGCTGCAGCACTCTGCTTGCACCCACACGGATGCTTCACTCATGTGAGGGCAACACAAATTAAATGGTAGGTTCACACCAGATCTACTTGTGTAGCCGTGCTCATCTGCAATGGGCAGGGAGATGGACACGCAGGGACAAAAGTGGGCAAGGTAAATTGTTAGAGATATAAATGTCTGAGGAATGGGATTTATTGATTATTTTCTTTTCCCCCTGAGAGAAAAGAGGCAGCGGTGGACCCAAACCTTGGGAGACAAGGATTGGGAAAAGGTGCCAATCCGAGCTTCATCCAGAGGAAAAAGGCAGTGGTCTCTGAGTTGCCAGGGATGCTCCCGGCAGCAACAGTGGAGCACAGAGCGATTCCTCCCTGCGGCAGGTGCTGCAGGTTTGCTGTACCAGGAGGCATAGCTGCCGGCTGCTATCATCATAAACCTCCAGCTATTTCCATTTCATCAAAACAAATGCAAAGTTTTCCCCTAAATGGCTGCAAAATGCTCTAAAAGAGTCTTGGACTTTCCCTAACACAGGAAAGACGCAGCGAGCCAAGCCCTGTGTCTCGTGCCCCCCCAGGGAAGGCATGTGGAGGGACACTGGGAAGAGCTGAGGAGCATTTGCTGGAGGCCTGGCTGGAGCTCAGAGACCAGCTGAAGACGTGAGTCTATGTCGCAAGCCTTAAGTTAGTGGGACGGTTGCAGGGTAGAGGGCCTGAGGCACACAAATCCAGCTAAGTCTCTCTTCTGAAGGGGCAGGAGCTTCCGCAGCACCCTGGCTGCCAGTGACAGTAGCAAAGCAGATGCGGTCAATAGCCATGGGAAGTTCAGGGCAGAAACAGGCTGCTGCGTTGCATGGAGACACATCCCCCAGGTTATGCCTCTGATTCCTCTCCTCTGGGCCCTCCCGTTGTCTCCAGCTCAGCCAGGAGGCTGTAGGGCATTCCTGTTGTAAATCTAGTAATCTGGCTGGTGGACAAAGCTGCTCTCTCACTCAGATAACTGAGGAGACCTATGGCTTCTTCGCAGCCAACCTGGTTATCCATGTGCTGACTGCCACAGTCAGACACCTTGGGATCCCCCCAAAAATCATTACGCTAAAAAGATGGGATGCTTGCTTCCTTTTCCAACAGCCAGGGCACATTTCACGGCAGAGCAGCTACCCCCAGCTCCTGCAGAGCATGAGCACACGGGCAGTCTCTGAAAGTCCACATGCCAACACATCCTCATACCTTGCTGAAGTAACCCAGCCAAGTTTACTCCTTTCAGCTGTGCATCCAGCTCCAGTATTAAGTTTCTAATCCTGGTGAAGCCCAGCCACTGCAGGTCTCGCTGCTGAGGAGGCCCACCATAAACTCCATCTGGTTCAAGAGGCGTCAGCCCCATTAACAGGAGCTCCTGACACCATGATGCCGCAGCACACGTTTCTAGAGAAAACGCACTTTGGAACATGTTTCCATGGCTGAGCAGGCTAGATCCAAGTTCTGCAAATACCACATCTTATCAGGGCTCTTTTCTTTATCAGTTTTGTTGCAAATTGGCTCAAGTGTTTGGACTCCTGGAGCATGAAACCACATCCAGGTATGTCTTAGAAAGAAGCTAAACAATAAAGAAGAGGCAGCTGCTTCTTCCTGCAGTATTCATGAGGCAATAATAGTAACAATAAGGGGAAATATAATAGAGCGTTTTCATTGTGATATTTTTTTAAAGGAAGGATTCAATTGAATATAAAATGACGATTGATTTTAGGCACTTTGATGGACTAACACTTGATTCTAACAGAGTCATTTTTCTGAGAAAAGCAGAAAGCTGTGTCAAGAGGAAGCAACCCTCATTTTGTATAGAGAGGTGCTGCTGAGTAGCACTGCCGGAGTCCTTTATTTAAATAGAAATAATTATATTGCACAGGAAACCTGGATTTGAAAGCAGTTCCTCTGATAATTACTCCTGAAGAGGAATGTATTTGCTGCATTTGCCAAAGCCTGAAGGCTGGTCTTGTATCACAGAGGATCACCTGTATTATGGCTAAAATTAAAACAAAGGGAGAGGAAACACACAAGAAAGGATATAAAACTCCAAAATGCCTAGTCCAGAAAAAAGTCCCTTCCACCAAGAAGTGGTGAAGCATCTTTTAGAGTGAATATCTGATGTAGATGGAGGTGAGAGGCAAATAAGAGAATAAGTACACCACACGTGGTTTCTACTTGGAAAGGAATCTGTACAGCTCCTCACCATACAATGTCCCCTCAATGCTCTACACCTTCTGCTTTACATTGAGTTTCCACCATACCCACAAGCTCTCACCGAAACCTTTCCTGTGGACAGCATTCGCTGTGAAAGACTGGAAAATTTCTCTGGCGAAATAATTGTGAGCAGAGAGCTGCTCCTTCTGCTGAAGCAGGCTTGTTTGCAGTCAGCCTGGATCATGGCCTGCCCTCTCCATCTTCTCCCTGACCTTAAAACATTGGACGGAGCAGGTGAGGCACTGCCTGCATCGAAGTTGGATCCTCTCTACCTTCCATGAAAAGCAAATCTGTAATTAGATGACTCTTTAAATGCTCAGACTGTCGTGGTTTCCCTGCTTTAGTTATGAAAATGAAGACCACTGGTCAGTCCCACTGGCAGGGACTCTCACAGAGGCTTTCATAAGCTTGCAAGGAACTCTGTGTGGTCAAGAGCAGCATGGCTCTTAATTTGGATCCAAGGGTCTCCTAAGGAAGGCCAGCAGAATCAAGTGGGTAAAGATCACAGAATCACAGAATTGTTATGGTTGGAAAGGACCTCCAGGGTCATCAAGTCCAACCTCCTCCTAGCATCACTCTAACCACTACACCACTACACCAAATCCTCTCTAACCACTACACCATATCCTCAAGCACTGCATCTATTTGTTCCTTAAACACCTCCAGGGATGGTGACTCCACCACCTCTCTGGGCAGTCCATTCCAGTGCCTAACTACCCTCTCAGTGAAGAATTTCTTCCTAATATCCAATCTAAACCTCCCCTGACGCAACTTGAGGCCATTTCCCCTCGTCCTATCATTACTAATTTGAGAGAAGAGACCAACACCAGCCTCGCTACAACCTCCTTTTAGGTAGTTGTAGAGGGCAATGAGGTCTCCTCTCAGTCTCCTCTTCTCCAGACTAAACAAACCCAGTTCCTTCAATAGCTCTTCATAGGGCATGCTCTCCAGCCCTTTCACCAGCTTCGTTGCCCTTCTCTGTACCCGCTCCAGCACCTCAATGTCCTTCTTGTACTGTGGTGACCAAAACTGGACACAGTACTCAAGGTGCGGTCTTACGAGTGCCGAGTACAGGGGCACAATCACCTCCCTACTCCTGCTGGTCACACCGTTTCTGATNTGGCTTTGTTAAACCTCATACAATTGACCTCAGTCCATTGCTCCAGCCTGTCCAGATCCCGCTGCAGAGCCTTCCTACCCTCAAGCAGATCGACACTTGTGCTTAATTTTGTGTCATCTGCAAATTTACTGAGGGTGCATTCAATTCCCTCGTCCAGGTCATTGATGACGATATTAAACAAGACAGGTCCCAAAACTGAGCCCTGCACACAAACAATTGCCTAATACTTCTCAGAAGCAGCAAGAAGGCATTTTTCCCTCTGAAGTTAAAGGCTTCATACCAATGTGCATGTGCAGCTGTGGGGAAAGGTATTTGAGTACTGCAAAACAGGTCACTTACAAATCATCTCCTTGCCTGTCAGGCAGCATGCGCAATCTGTGCTGGCAAGAGAAATCAATTCATTGCAACTAATGTGCCTAAATGACCAGTTCAAGCGCCGTGATGATGCAAGGAGCAAAACACGCTCCTCAACCACACGACGGTAAAAAAGCCTATGTCATTTCTAGAATGAAAGGAAGAAAAGAGGAACAAGATGCTTTAAGAAACCAACCACCCTCGGACAAAAATAAAGGTGCACAAGCTGGCAGGCAGCGCAGGGTTCCTGTGGTGAATGTATACTCAGAAGAGAAGCTCAG
The DNA here is from genome assembly GCA_013400335.1 of Eurystomus gularis. Lineage (NCBI taxonomy): Eukaryota > Metazoa > Chordata > Aves > Coraciiformes > Coraciidae > Eurystomus > Eurystomus gularis. The sequence goes on from VZZY01018348.1 coordinate 16,467, forward strand.
GTGAAAGCTAGAGCAAGAAGGAGCTGGCTCTCTGGGGGCAGGAACGGGGATGCACAGCACCTCATTGCATGCCCTAGCTTGATGGAGGAGGGGTCACCCGAGGCACCTCTGCAGGCAGCTGGGCTGGGAGGAGGGAGGACTTCAGCAGAGGCAATCCTGCCTAGGAGTTGTATGTTGTTGCCCTCTGGCAAAAGCCTGGGTTGCTCTCTCTCCATTTGCTTATACGGGAAGCCTGGGGCTGAATGCAAAAGGCCTGAATTTTGTGTGGTAAAAGCATACTTCTGCCTGTACACAAAAAAAAGGATGCTCAGAAGAAAACTATTGCCACTGTTTAGGCAATCCATTTAAATACCGTGCTACATCTGGCAAATAGAGTGGTTGCAAGTGAGAAAGTGCAGAGCTGGCTGGTAATTTAATGTAATTTGGTTTCATTTGCTTTATGGGCTCTCTGTTGTTATAAATTATTTTTAGATTGTACTTCATAAAGCTGCATAGTTGAAATACCTTGCTGCAGAGTAAGTTCTGTGAAGAATATGAGGAGCTGATCTGGAAGACAAACAAGCAGATCTGAAATGTGGATTTAAAGATGACTGAAGCAAACTTGAAATATAAGTAGCCTGGCCCTTAAAAGCTACAAAGGATGTGTGATAAATCCGACAAGTAAGTTGCAGAGAAAAACGCCAACCCCTATATATACCTCCAACTCCAACTCAGCCTCTCCCATCATCCAGTTAAAAGGAAATAAAATGAAAAGTTCACAGGCCACAGGAGTTGCCAGCGTGCTCCTACTGCTGCTCATAAGCATTTACCGCAGACTCTGAGATGACAGCTGAGGAATAGACAAGTGCTATCAGCCCAGGGACTTCTCCAGCAATTGGTCTTGGAAAGTTCACACTCATGGAGGAGGGCACTGATTCTCTATTAGACGAGTTCAAGCTCATTTATTTTGTCTAGAAGGGGTATGAGTAATCACTTTTAAGGTCAATAGAAAGGGAAAATGCATTCTATCACATCCTGTAGTTAGAAAGCCTACTGAAATCTTGCTCAAGGCTGACCACTTTTTTCCCGTATGAGTCCTTGTTTACTTGTACTTGTAGCTTTTCTTTTGAGCCCATTCAGCTTGAGGAAGGACACAAAAGATGACTCTTGCCTTTCACCATTTATTTTACACCTGGAGATGAATGTGTAGGCTCTACCTAATGCCTGTCCAAGGACAGCTTGTTATCAAGCCTCACAGACAGAGGAATTAAAGCAACATAACTACATTGGATAGAGAGGTGTACAATCATTGCACATGAAACATTTAAACAGAATGATTTATTTGCATACCAGGACAGTCCATCCCATTGCAATTGCATTCAGACTAAGTTATACTAATAATATCACACCTTCATTGGCATAATAGTAATTGAATAAAGCTCATGTGAAGATTAAGCCCGAAGAAATTATATTACATGTCAAAGGGTTACCATATTTCTTCATTTCTCCCTATAACATTGCAAGAGATAAGAACATATTGAATTCACCAAATCTGTAAAATTCATGTCATCACTTTTTATGCCTTTCTCAAGAATTTTATGAGCTGCTCTGTAACTTTCTTCTGTGAGCACGTGGGCATGCTAGGTGACATGAAAAACATTTCAAGGCATCATGGTAGGAGAGAAAAAGCTGAAATATGCAAGCTGAATGTATTCCAAATACCTACAGAGAAGAACAGGGTTTTTAACTGTCAGACCATTGAAGCCAGTCTCATGATTTTGTGATTTCTTGGGCGTGATGGTGTTTTAAAATCCAGCAAAACCATTGTTATGCTTGACAGACCCTTGTGAAAACGGGTGGGATTTGCTGACTGAACTCAACTGAGGTGTCATAGAGTATCTATCTGAGACACCTGCATGGGACTGGCAGACTTAAGACATCCATCCAGACATGTGCTCCTCCATAGCTGCGGCTTTAGGCCAAGTGGGTAACCTGCAGTGTCTGAAATGATACTTGACAGCTACAGAGAGAAAGCTGGATCCCACCCTAACAGCTTTCCAACTGTGAAGAACTTGCTTGCTTGCAGTCCTGAGCTGTGCTGTCAGCTACCAACTTTAGCATCTCTGAACGTGCTCCGCCTGCATTCAGTGTAGTGACGACAACTATAGAACAAGCAAATAAAAGCATTTTCTCCCTCTACGCCTCCGTGAGAAGGAGAGGCATTCATGACACACGTAAACAGTCAGCTCAGGTTTAGTGTAGGCACACACCTGCGTGACCATCCCCGAGGGCTGTTCCTACAAGGTGAACCTCATGCCATTATGGTCACCCTTGTCACTACCACATCCTGGCATCTATTTGGTCCAGTGACGCTCTGAGGAACCACCCACCACGCGGGCTACACCTCAGTTGTTTTGTGACACTTAGACTAAGGAGGACACTCACCAGACTTTGTTTTCCTTCAAAGTAGTATCCAAATCCAGCTCTTTGAAGATGAGAGGAGCAGGGTGTCTTTCCTGTACTGATTTTCCTAAATCATAGAGCCAAGTGTATTTTCCTCACTCTGTAAGAAGCTTTGGTGGAAATAATGCAACTGCAGCACAACATTGCATAAGCAGCTCACACCAATATCTTCTTTTTACGTTTCTTAGTCTTGTTTTTCCTCTGCTACAGCATAAGGTGTTTTCATGTAATGAGACGTAATTAATTTTCTGCCATGTCTATGGTTTCTATACTTACAGAATTAGAAGAATAAAAATTTAGAAGACATTTCTGTAATTTATTCATTCACAGAAAATTTAACTATATATTCTATACCTATCACTATTTGCTCAAATACATTATATACCAGCAATAGTAGCTGCTTTAATACAACAGCTGAGATGGTATTGTCCTCACACACACTCCAGCAATAAAAATAATCTTGACCCATGCAAAAAGCCTCCAGAATTGTCAATTATAGGACATTAAAAAGGCAGGTTACTTGACAAAAGGCTTGCCTAGAGAAATGATTGCAAGCATAAAGTGCACGGTATGCATATGATCAGATGCCAGGGAAGGCATTTTTTGGGGTCCCATGAATTAATGCAATAAATACCACTAGCAGAAGACTCAGTGCCCATCAAGCAGCCTCGCCCACACGGCCTTTTTCCATCATCACTTGCAATACAGAAACATCGGGTTGTTCCTAGGCTGTCTTCTGGAGTGAAACAACCCTTCCTGGAACAAAACCCAGCTGCTGGTTCAGTAACTTGCTCAACAGACTCTCCCAAAATGCAGCATGGACAAGACTGAACCAGTTTTGGCTTCCTTTGCTGTACACAAACATGCAAAGCTATCCCAGCAGGCTCTGACCCCTCTAATGTCACATCCCCTTTTGTTTCACTCTATTAATTCCAGTGGGCTGCAAAAACCCCCAGCCCTCAGATTACTTAAGACTTTTGAACTGAATACCAAGCAAAACATACTGAAAATAATAATTATGCCTTATGGCCATGGCTACACTGTGTGGGGCCAGAGGAGATACGTGGCCAAATGCTGTCAGTGTGGACCTTGGCCCGTCTGCTCTAGAGAAGGCAGATGTTGAGCAACATGATCCTGCTGCAGCACTTGGCCTGGGGCAAGGGACTGCTCCCTGCAGGGGAGCAGCCTTTGGCACCAAAGCTGTGGCTGCCCTCTGTCTATGAAGACATGTGTGGTGGGGGTGATACCAGAGGCTTCTAAAGCCTCTTCTCTAGGAAGATCTCACTTCACTTTGGAAACACTGACGTTATCTGAAGGGCGTACGCTCCACACACAGAAGTGTACAAAGATTGCTGGTTTGGTGTGGCTTCTCAGAGCTCACGGCTCCCACAAGCATTTCTCTACTGCCAAAAAGGTGCCAAAGTTGACAAGAAACAAAGCAGCTTTCAGGCAAGAAAAATTGACATGTCCTGACCCTTCTCGTCATCTGACAACTGTCCAGGGTGGGGTTTAACACATAAGAAAGTGTGAACAGACAGGGTTTCCACTCCTGAATCATTAGGAACTGAATTGGAGTCATTTGCTGCTTCTGCTCTACAATGCCCTTGCAGCCCTCTCATGCTCCAGTCCTTCCCTGTCCCTGCAAGTCATCCCTGTATCTCCTCCGCATCCCACATGCTTGTTCTCAGCAGGCTTCTGGCTCAGTATGTTTGTGATCCGTCCAAACTGGTTGGCCGGGTGGTTTCCCACATCACTCATGACCTTGGACTCCTTTCAAGCCAGCTCCATGCTGATGAAGTGTATATAACTTCATGACACAAACCGTTCTTGATTTTGCAGGAATTGTATTATCTTTCTTTAAAGCATTTAAAGAAAACAGATCAGAGAAGATGCCGTGAAGAAACCATGCAGCTGTAAACCAGAAGTTTTAATCCCTCCTCCATCACTAGCTTGCCATGTGATCTCTGCCCTTGGGCATGCAACTCCTCTGCAATGCTGCTCTCCCCAGAGGAACTAGGAGATAATGGGGGTTATTTGTTGGTGTAATACTCTCTGAGATGGAAGCACGAAAAGAAGATGCAGAGGATGCACCAGTGAAAAAATCCCCCCAACAGTTAGGCAACTGTGGGCCACGCTGCTGAGATAACCACTGCCTGCCAGCACCCCAGCACACACAGATGGGCAGAAAGGGCATGAAATGACTGTTCAGGGCTAAAGCTGTGAGGTGTGGCCTCCTGGGCACGTCACCTCCAGCAGGAGAAGGGTACGTGATTCCTCAGATCGCATCTGCGTGTGTCCCGCACCTGGGGATTGCACTTAAGGGTTTGTTGCTTCAACACGCAATTAAGGAAAAAATTAGGAGAGAAGAGAATAGAATAGAATAGAATAGAATAGAATAGAATAGAATAGAATAGCATAGGAATAGAAGACAACAGAACAGAATAAAATTAAAGAAATACTTTAAAAATACTCCTTCACTTTCTTTCGACTATTTTTGTTACCCTTAGGCCCCTCTCCCCAGAGCCGCGCCGCAAGAAAGGATTGCCCCGACTGCACTCTCATTTTAAAATGCTTCCTTTTATTTCAGTGGTTGTACATTGGGTGAATGAATTTAACGTCACAACAGAAATAGAATGGCTATTTAACAGACCACTAGTAATTATATGCTGGAAAAGAGTGAATGGAGGGGTTTCTTTTAACTGTTACCGAAATCTTCGTTGTATGTGTCGTCAATTATGCTGGATGAGAGAGGCAAACAAAAAGGTATTTTGGTGAAGTGCTGTATTCTTTGAAGAAAATAAACACTGAGACATCTCAAGTCACTTGAAACTGTGTCCCAGCTACAGTATTCACTGTCTCTGTGTTGGCCCATCTCATGGTTCTTTTAGGGGGTTTTATTTGTTGGGTTTTTTTTTTTCTTTAATTAAACAAAGCATTTAAAATTTAATAATTTTCATTAGACTTTTCTTTTTAAAATATAAACAAAGTTTTGGCAAATAATATTTATACAGAAAAATAGTTTTAGATCTTCCCAAATTTTGAAATAGTCTATAAAATTACTTTATAAATAAATAAAATGCAGAATCTGTTGTACACGTATTTGCACATCTCTGTAATTGCCTCCTTACTGTTAGCATAGGTTTGTACTTGTACAGTTTTCAGGAATATTACAAAGTCATAAAGTCGGAAAGTGGATCTCTTATTAAAAATACATTTTCTCTTTTTGTCTGTCAGTTTATCTGGATGAAAGACCTGATGTATCTGAAGCTTCATCATCCATGGGCAAAAAATAGTAGTATTGGATTAATTGTAAAAAACATAGAATAACAGTTATTTTGAAACATAAAAAGTTCACACAAAACGATGTCTCGAAGAGTTATCTACATAAAATATTTAAACAACATGGATAATTTACCATTTAGTATTATACAATAAGCTACCCAAATGCCTAAATTAACTATTATAAAAAAATAAAAACAACTTTGACAGATATAGGCAAGTTGCAGTGTCAACTACCTACTTATAATGACTGAGAAAGTCTACAAATATTAGTGTTTTAATAGTATATAATGGTGATACCTTAACTGCTAAAGTAACAAGTTAAGATACATTATTTTTCCACAAATTAAAACTAACGCAACGTTACAAGCACTATGTTAATTTTACAATCGAATCGTGATTATTTTTTTTTCTTTCGGATGATCAAATCTCCAGCTTTATATATAAATAGATAGTAATTAGACATCGGACAAACAAGATTTAGCCCGGAAAATAATTTCCTAGCCAAAGAATTATATGGTTAGTGCCTTCAGTCGTTCAGAACAGGCAGTGCTGCCAAAGTTTAAAATAGTTTACAATCAATCTGAAGAGGTTAAGTTAAAATACTGCAATCACTAATAATGTCCACATAGAAAACTTATGCTGCAAACAATTATACATAATATCCATTTATAACAGCTGTCTTGTTTTTTTAAACAATAATTTAAAAACTATGTCATTTATGTGATACATGTGCAACATATAAAATGTGAAATATGAAATATTTGGTACAATAGTGCTTGAAACAAATCTCAAATCAAACAAATGAAATTTTAATTATACATATATAATTACCTTGTAAATCAACAAAGTATTTAAAAAAGTAAACAACATTAAAATCTGCTTCATCCATATATATGTATGTATGTATATATAACATGTATATAATTGTATTAAAGATATCTTCATACTTTTGTGACATAAAATATGTTTTTAAAGAAAAACAATTAAAAGAACTATTTTCTTCTCCACTCTAATCTGGTTACAATCTTTTCATCCAATTTAAAAAAAAATGCAAATACAGTAATGATTTATTAAACTGAATCTCATTCTACATTCTTAGTGTTCAGTTAATAGTCTAGATTAAAGTCACCTACGAAGTTTCGATGACTCAACTGAATTTTAATTAAATTAGAGTATCATACAAATCTCTCCATCTATAGCCTTCTTTTTTTTGCCTTTTGTTAGTTTGGTCTTTTTGTTTGTTTGTTTGATTTTACACTTCTAGAAGTTACTTCTTAACAGCTTGTATCTTTTTGGTAACCTATGAGTTTGAAAGATTATTCGCTTCCGGTGAGATTTGACTGTTGGCATCAGGCTCACTTTCATCAAGTCTGATGTGACAAAATTTAGGCACTTCTGCAAAGTCTCTTTTAAAAACATTATAAATATACTCGTAAAATAATATTCTCAAGACTTTGTTCTTGTGGGGATTGAAAGGGGTACGAAGTTCACACTGTGCAAATTTTTTTTCATTTTCTTCTGCTATTCTGCTATGATTCAAATGCAACTTCTCCATACAAGTCAAACACCAACCATGTGCATCTAAAGAATTTGTGCTTTACTTTGGACTTCTGGCTAAAAATATTCAGACTGGCAGGGTGATGTGCAGGACACTGGGCTGCGTTTCGCTTCCTCTTTCTTGGAATCAACTCACTAGGGGAGCAAAACCAAGATTTATTTTTTTTTTAACTGAGAAGAAAAACTCCAATTGTAGTTCGGGTGAAAATTAAACCTGCAACTGGGATAAGTTTTTAGCCAATACAACTTAGTTATTGCTGAGCTCGAAAGATTCATAAACACTGAATCTCACGAGACTAACTTAACTGGACCGTTTCCATTAGGTATAGTTATGGAGAAAAGACAATATTTGCAAGAATTAAACTATGTTTAGAAAACCTTTAAAACTAAATGTTACCCTTTATGTCTTGAAACATCACAGCTGGTATCAGGTAGTTAACTATTTTAGGTTGGAGTATAGTAAGCATACCATATTTAATATTCATATATGACATAGCAGCACTAGCTTTTTCGAGTTTGTGATTTGTCCGTAAGAACAAATTCTTGACTTAGCATGCAGTTTGTGGCAACTCTAGAGAGGAGGAGACGGGGTAGTATGTACAGTAGCCGTGCTTGGCCGTCCGCAGGGAGGCTTCGTGACACTCCGTTCCGCTCCTGCCGGCTATTTCAGGATTATCTGTTAAGAGAAAGGAAAGCGTGATCGCGCTTTTAGGTGACACGGGGAGAGCACTTCGCCCAGACGGCCGGCGCTGGGCTAAGTAAGCTCAGGCACAGCTCGCACAAGACAGCATCCCACAGGGGACAGCATCCCACAGGGGACAGCATCCCACAGGGGACAGCATCCCACAGGGGACAGCATCCCGTCTCCTCACACTGCCCAGGAGAAGTTTGTGTTTCACAAACCTGGTTGTCTTCCTCCCATACACACGTCCTCACTTGTGTGGGAACAAGCAGAAGGGGTATTTTATGTGTTAAAATACTGGAGATGGCGCAGAAGGCACAAGGGAAGGGCCTGGCCATGGGTGGGGTGTGCACCCTCAGCACCCCGGCTGTCAGCAAAGGGGGAAGCAGCTCTGCACCTCCTGAGGAAGCTCAAAAGTGCATCGGTGCCTGGTGCGATTCTCCAGCTCCCACCCTGCTCCCACAAAGTCAGGAACGACCAGGGGAAACAGTGGAGGCAGGGCCCCTCACCACTAACAGGCAAAAAAAAAAATGTACTGGGCTGGGTGTTTTCAGGAAGCTGAAGTGTTTTTCTCAATGCACTTTGAGCAGCTGCTTATTTCCTAAAAAAATTATCTGCAGGTCAGCGAACTTAAGAGGTTTTTTTACGCTTCCTTATGCCAAGGGATCCAGGGGGCTGATGATAATGGTACCTCTGTGCACCTAGCAAGTCACTAACCTTGCTGCTTTACTTCCAAAATGTCTCAAACTGAGGGTGAAGCAACCATTTTACAGATGCAAACTGTCGCGCTTCCAATACTGTGAAGGTTAAATGCACAACATGCCCAGCAACCGACTCAACCTGCTCACAGTACTGGAAAACAGCCCAGATTTCCAACACCTGCCTGAAATGGCCGTTGGTGAAAGTGATGTCAAAAGCCAGGGTGTAATGTTTTATCACACCATTGCTAATCTGTGCTCCAGACCTAAGCACAAGTCAAGGAATTAGGGTGCATCGCCTGCTCTTCACGTTTAATTTGGCACTCAATGTATTTTTAAGCTGTGTTTGTAGGTGGTATGCAAGACAGTCATGACAGCACTTTGACCTACTTGTGTATTACTAGACCGCTGCTTAATGCAATATTTAAAGAAAAGGAAAAAAGGTGTTTTGGAAAGAACTTCAGCAACATACTACCTCTGACATACAGATTGCCAAAAAGAAACACACTCGCTTCTCCGTGGAAGGTGCTTGTCCTAGTCACATTTTAACACACCTTGCAACCTGGCTCTCTGCAGGTGGCTCCCAGCTCCCTGACCCCACCTAACTTGCACGCATGCCAAAAAGTCATCTTTGATTACCATCAGCACTAAAAAAATGTGGTGACACGCGAGGCCCCATTGTAATGACACTGTACAAACACCTGCTGCTCCAAAGGGCTTAACATCTAAATACATCATGCATACAACAAGGACATATATTTTTAATGAACTTCCACCCATTGTGAGTTGGTTAGCTTATCGCCTATCTTCTGTTTCCTATCAAAATAACAAAGAAATGCCTTTGCTGAAATAATAAAGCCCAGCCTGTGATAACCCTGGTCTGTCTACAGCACGGTGATTTGACAGTACGTACAAAGAACGTAGCCGTGCTGAAAATAAGAAGTGACCAAGATTATCAGCACTGATATTTTTAGCATGTTACAACCCAACATGTCAATGTAATTAATAAAGCAGCTTCAGCTATACTGGGTTAGCCATAATCACGCAAGTGTATTTAAGGGATCCTAAGGTCTGATTTAATGGGACACAAATCTACTCATTGTAAAAAAAGAGAATTTCAGACACGGCAGCTGCCTACATCATCTGCCCACTTTTGAGGGGATAAAATCACATTTTCCTATAGCTTTTCTCTCCCTGTACAGGCAGACAGATCATTGCCCCTTACATCAAGATGTCCTAAAAGGTCAAACAGCCCCACGAGACTGATGCTCCCAATTCCCCCAAAACATGTGACAGGGAGGGCAGAGAACCTATTCTCAGGCTGTTTCTTGGGAAAAGGGTAGGATGGTCCCTGGTGCTTTGATTAACCCAAGTGTGTCTCACCCTGCCACATGCCAGGCAGGACCAAGGGGTCCTGGCCAGCGTGAAAGAGCAGGGACCCCTTCTCTGCCCTGCTCTGGTGAGTGGCAGAGCCCAGGTAAGCACTTCCACCACCCTGTTCCTATTCCTGCCCTTTCTCCCCTCCTCTCAAAACTCAGGAAACAGCGAAGACAATGTAAACACTTTCCTTTTGTGTGCCAGCATGTCCTGTTCACACGGCTGTGGGTGCAGGAGGAGCAGCTGGAGCTCTCCCCACCATTCTTCTCCTGCTGCCAGTGGCTATGGCACCAGCTTGCTCCCACCACATTGTCGTCGCCGCGCTGCCGCTCGTGCAGTGGATGTAACTAGGGCATGCTGCACCCTGGCTATTTCTAGTATATGTAGGAGTCCTCTTAGGAAAAAAAAAAACCTCAAGTCTCTGCTTCAGAACAAGCTTCTCCAGTGCGGAGACGCAGAACTGAGGCGCTACTTTTTTTTTTTTTTAAAACCTTGGCCACAAAGTGTAAAACATATCCCTTAGCCTTTAATTATATGTTCACACCCTGTTTCTCCAAAGATATCACAACTCTGCCATAGCTTAAATACACACGTATCAGCTTCTGCAACTGGTTGTTTTTTTTTTTTTCACTGTGTCTGACAGAGAAACATAAAATGCTAAACTACTTTACATGGAAAACACACTGTGAACCTCTTCTGTTTAATCTACAAATGAAGTAATAAACTGTGATGGAAGACAGTAGCTATCTAAGTCTGCATCACTGCTAATTGCTCCATCGCTTGCATGCTGAAAAAGGAGAAGCTACACAGAACATGCTGATGAAAGAACATCCCTGTGAATGCCTACTAGAGTCTGCACTCGCTCGTTACTTGTAAATAGGTCCAACAACCTTCAAGTTTACTCCTCTGAAGAATTACAACTCAAATGCACATATATATGACTTGTCAGATTTGCAGTGATACTATTATACCATTACACTTCACAGCAACTTGATGTAACTTGTTGACGCTTTTACCATAGTATATATGTGAATAAAAACCTCAAAAGTAAGACTATACGACGAGTGTGCATTGTCCCATGTACAAAGGTCTACAGGTCAAGCCTGGGAAAGCATTTTCTCATGCTCTGTATGGATAAGACCCACAGGTGTGGATACAGATGTGCCAAAAAACATACCTGCTGCTGCTGCAGTAAGAGATCTAATAATAACACTATTTCTAGCATAAGCAGAATGGCCTGGCACTTACAGTCCGCAGTTGTAATGCACAGAAGATCTAATAACAGCAAAGAGCATTTTTTGGAGGCAATCACAGACACGGGGTACCCCCTCCATTGCCTTCTTGCCTGGTACATGTTTGAAGTGCCAGAAAGCTGGCTACCCTGTAGACTAAAATCACTAGAATTGTGCCAGTGTTAGCTACTAGACCTCACTGAAACTCATGATACATAAACTGAACCTACATTTCTGCAAACTACTTTCTAACTGCCAAGAAGCATTTGCTCTTCCAAATTTTCCAGCTCTTTAGAGGTGACATTTTCAGCTCCCAAATGCCAAGGCTTTCTTTCTTTTCTATCAGAGCATAGCTTTTCTAGACTTTTACCTTCAGGATCTCTGCACAGTGGCATTAAGCCCCTTGTGCAACACAGAACATCCTGAAATTCAGCCAGGGTTGCTCCTAAGGGTGACACAGTTCTGCAGTGTCATCCATGGGAATGACAGCCAAGAGAGACGCTACTGCCAATGGTTTCAGCTTCTCACCTATCAAGCCATGGTATGCATCACACAAATCAACATCATCTCAGGATCTCCTCAGACCCAGCAAAGATGGCCATGATTGGTTATTGTCTCAAGACTTACAAAGTCAAATTGAGAATCTCTTCTAAATTAAGGTGGAAATTCCACCTTTGTGAACTCTTTTCTGACACCAAGGTTATTATGTGCACTGCTCTACTTTATCTAGTCCACAGAATTAACCAAATTACCTACAACCTTGACTGGGTACTAGGAATTTCAAGAACACTGTTTGGCTTTAGATCTTCTGTTTTGAAACTACAACTCATGAAGCTTTTTTATTCTCCCTGTGTTAAAATCTGTTTCCAGTTCCAGATTTATTATACAATGATGAGTACAGAAAACTTACCATTCTGCATGAATTCAGCGTACATGAACTCTTGTTCAACTAAAGGCCTGTCATAGTGGATCAGCTGGAAAACATGACTTTGCATCTACCTCTGACGTGTTTCTCCTTCAGAAGTTTTGAAATTCTTTTTCTAAATCACACTTTGCTCTGTAAGCGTTAATACATTTTAAGGGGGCATTAAGATTGTATTTGAGCTCCACATTGCAAAGCACTTATCCCTCCAAAAATGAGCTTCTATGTAGTAAACATTTTAGACTGCTCAGCTGTTCATTTTAAAAGCAATGTAGTAATAGGAGTTTCTTATAGACAAGATCCGTCTTAGATGAGTTCAGACACGTATGCCTCAGCTGGTCACCCTATTTTACATTTTCCTACCCTACCTCAGGCAACTTATTTGCCATGAGACAGATTATCAACTCATGATGCTTTTTATTCCCCCTCCACCAAATGAAAGAGTCTGTGGCAAACAGTTCACACTGAGGTATTTAACTTTTAGACACCTGCGTCAGGGCAGATGAATCCTTCCACAGTGACATTTTCTATCTTCATGTTTTTCACACAAGTAGCAGACTGGTCAGATGTATCTAGGGTATACATTAAAAACGACAGATATTTTCAGACAGCTGGCTCATATCAGGCTGTCTCATAACTTCTCCTGCTTTCTAAAAATAAAACTAACACCAAGTATTTCTTCCCTTTGACATGAAACCCAAGACTATTTATATGTCCCCATGCCTTTGGGAAATGCCTCCATCTCTTTATTTTTCATTTTCTCTTGGAGGGCTCTTTTGTGGCATGTGCCTTGTTTCTTCTTCTTCAAAATAAATCAGTCTTTTTTTTAATCAATAGTGGAAAAGGATGAGTAAATATTCAGACATTTACAGGGAGTAATCACTATTGTATCGGTTATGCTTGGTCTTACTTAATTTTTACCAACTTTACAAATGCACTTTTTAACCTACCATTTCTTGATGGCTTCAGCAGCAGTACCTCCACAGAACACCAAGCCAAGCTCTCCAATCCCCCATGCCAGAAATCCCACCAACACTTCCTCAAAGGATGGGATTTGCCCCTGTCCTCAACTGGCTAACAGCGGAGCCAGCCCCACCAACTCTCACTTGCATTAAAAGCAGCCTGCCTGCTCCCAACACTCAGGGTGGAAAGGTGCTCAGGTACACATGCCTCATCTCTCCCACCTTAACTGTTGTTCTGCCCCTATTCCTGGACGTAGCACTAGCTTTAATCATATAGTCACAGAATGCTTTGGGTTGGAAAGGACCTTAAGGATCATCTAGTCCCAACTCTCCTGCCATGGGCAGGGACACCTCCCACTAGATCAGGTTACTCAAAGCCCCATCCAACCTGGCCTTAAGCACTTCCAGTGATGGAGCATCCACAACTTCTCTGGGCAACCTGTTCCAGTGTTTCCCCACCCTCAGAGTGAAGAATTTCTTCCTTATATCTACTCTGAATCTACCCTCTTCCAGTTTGAAACCATTACTCCTCATCCTACCACTACATCCCCTGACAAAAAGTCCCTTTCCATCTTTCCTGCTCCTTTAAGTACTGGAAGGCCACTACAAGGCCTCCCCAGAGCCTTCTCTTCTCCAGGCTGAACAACCCCAACACTCTCAGCTTGTCATCACAGGGGAGGTGCTCCAGCTCTCAGGTCATCTTTGTGGCCCTCTTCTGGACTTGCTTGAGCAGGTCTATGTCTTTCTTACACTGGAAGCCCCAGAGCTAGACAGAATACTCCAGCTGGTGTCTCATGAGAGTGGAGTAGAGGGACAGAATCACCTTCCTCAACCTCTTGACACAGCCCAAGGTGCGACTGTCTTTCTGGGCTATGGGTACATGTTGCTGGCTCATATTCAGTTTTCATCCGCTGGTACCCCTAAGCCCTTCTCCACAGGGCTGCTCTCAATCCACTGTACCTGTGCTTAGGATTGCCCCAACCCAGGTGCAGGACCTTGCACTTGGTCTTGTTGAACTTAATGAGGTTTGCAGAGACCCACCTCTCAAGCCTGTCAAGGTCCCTCTGGATGGCTTCCCTTCCCTCCAGTGTGTTGACCGCACCGCTCAGCTTCGTGTCATTGGCAAACTTGCTGAGGGTGCGCTCAGTCCCCCTGTCCACATTGCCAACAAAGATATTAAACAGCACCAGGCCCAATACTGACCCCTAAGCAATGCCACAGAATCCCCAGCTGGAAGTCTATTCCTGAGCTACCATCTGCACTATGTCATAGGTCCTGTCACTGATGAAGAACCTCTCTTCCATGTCTCTATCGAACACATTTGCACATTCATGCACCCATCTAACCACAGGCCTCTCACTCATTTGTCCCTTTCCACTTTCAAAATTTGTGGTCACCAATTTGCACCCCTGTAAAACTAGCATCGTTCTACAAGGTCTTCTGTGAACACTGAAAAGAAAAAAAACCTGAATAAATGTATCCCCAACCAAAACCTAAAAGAACTACTAACAGGGTTGGAGGGACCTGCTGAAAGCCACTTGTTACTCCTGCTATCACTGCTGAACATGTCATCACTTTTCATAAACACACTGAGCTCCACCTTGTGTTGCTGGCTTCTTTCTTGTGCTACTCCTCCTCTCTTGATGGCTAGAAATTTCATTCTCATTTTGAACATATTATGAATTAATGTAGACGTACTTTGTTTGTCTCACTAACTGTGGATCTCTCTTCACTTCAGGGAGGATCTTCGTCTTATTGCTTCTCCATTAATCCAATGCATCCCCAAGACACTTGTCTACTTTGCTCATCAAGAAGGTGACCTCTGATTTGACTCTCTGATAAAGGGTGAGATGTTGTCCTGGTTTGAGCTAGAACACAACTAATTCTGTTCAGTGATTTTGCTTTTCAGCTCAGTCTCTTCTAACTACCTGCACTTTCTGAAGCTAACCACATATTTTCACAGACAGTGTCTGCTTCTGGCAGTGATAATGCTCGATATTTAGAGGATTGGTGTGCAGACCAAGGTCACTCCTAAGTCTTGTGCACCACCCTGGGGGGCACAGAGAGTGAAAGGCCGCATCTGTGGGAAGGAGCGGCCAGGACAGGTGACCCTAAACTGACCAAGAAGGGATTCCATCCCATTTAAGTCATATTCAGTATAAAGCTGAGGGATCACGAGGGTCAAGCTCTTCTTCAATGGCCAGTGTCCGAGCAGGACTCTGTCCATTCTGCCTTCAGTCCCAATCTGTGTGTTTCTGAATCCAGCTCCAGGATCCAACTCCTGAATCTGGTTCCCATCTGCCACTGAGTCCAGTCTGGGACTTCCCCAGTGCCTGCTCCACAGCATCAGTGGTGACAGTGATGTAATTGCCATCAGGGGGGTTGGGTTCGATACTGGTTTTGTATATATTTGTATATATTTCATTTTATTATTTTCAATAAAGCTGCTTTAGTTGTCTAATCCATAAGTCTCTCGCCCTTATTCCCTTTCTCCTCCCCTTTGGGAAGGGAGACGGGTTAATAGAGAGTATCTATCATTCATCTAGCAGCCAGTCCAGCCCTAACCCTTGACAGATGCCTAGGCTGCAGATGATCTCCTTGGTTGCCTGCCCATACAGTGACTAATCTAGGGGGGATCAGGTATTTCCTGAGAGGTGGAGGTCCTATTTGCTTGGCTTTCTCACAGCCCAGCCCCTCACATGGTAATTCTGGTGCCCTGCTCCATCCTCTTTTCCTCCCTAAATCTGAGTGTGCTCAGTTCTACCTGTCCCATATGTTGATAGTATGCCTCTGAAAATTGCTGAGGGTCAGATGTCCATGCTGAAGTGGACACATCTCCTATCACATTTTCATTCCATCAGGCACAAGCTGTTGGCCATCAGGGTGTCATAAAGCTGACAAAGACCTTGTCTGAAGCCATCTCTTCATGATGATCTAAAGAAAAGATCAAGGCAACTATGGGATCCTAAGGGCCCAAGGGTTCAACAGCATCAGTCTTCTCATTTAATATTCACAAGGTTCTGAAAGAGAGTCCAAAGCCACTTGTGTTGCCAACTCCTTAGCACGTTTATGAGCCTCAACAGGTATTTACTCAAGTAATAATGTATAATATTTAAGTTTCATTTAATAGGTATTTACTCCTCTGAAGAAACAGGACTAGTTGTTTTAAAAATGAAAGCAATGTGGTTTTATTTATTCTTATTTAAGGTAATAAATAATGCAGTACTAAAAATCGATCATAACATACTCTAACATATTCTAGCAAAATCTGTTTTTCAGATTCAATTTTTACCTAATTGCACAGGCAGCAGACAGACTACATAGAAATGAGGAAACCACCGCTGTAATATTTTAGGAGCACCTGTGCAGTGACTGTTTTGAATAGCCACTTTTACCTTTCAGCAGATCCGAGCTACTGCAATCATCGCTGTTTTTCACTTCCTACTTTCAGGTCATTTTCCTTCTCTTCTTGAATTTTAAAAACTGCCAGAATAGGCTTAGGCAGAGAAAGTGAGCACACAAAGGAATGAAAGGCCAAGCACAAGTTGTGCATTACCTGTGAAAGTGGCTGTATTCCTCTTATGGGGCTGTTACTTCTCCAACCCTGCATTCTCTTAGGTGTCCTCACCTAGCATTTCTTTTTTCTTTTAACAAAACCCACTTTATATTTTCCTCTTACACATAACACGTGCCCAATCATGCAAGATGAGGCTGCCACTACACATATGGCTTTCCTTTCAGAAGAAGACTGCGTGCAAAGTGCGGCTGGCACTTCTGCAGGTTCCCCAGCAGTACCACCGCTGCAAAACCCCTCCTCTCCCACAACCTGGTGCTCCAGGTCAGATTCCCTTCCAAGCAAGAGACGGTCCACTGCAACCTCCAGAATTTACCTCAAAACACAGGAAGGTACCAAACTGATGTTCATCAAGGTTACTCATGAGACACCGCACTTACAACACTTGTGTCCGTTTTATAAAACTCACTGCATTTATAACTTCTCTGAGGAAACCTTAATGTTCCTGACTTTTGACCACTTTACTGCCTCCTTCATATTTTTCTTACCTCAATACTCTCACACAAGCAGACAAGCATACTATTGTGTGCCACTGCAGACAATACTGCGCCAAAAATGAAGGCAGTCAAAGTTAACAGATCTCTGCCTCCAGCTGAAAGTCACGACAGGTACAACAAACAAATAAATAGATGTTTCCACTGCGGCTACGTGGGCAGCCTCCTGCACACTCAAAGCCAAAGACTGGCATTTCTAGTGGGCAAGAAATCATACACTAAGATTAAAAAAATGATACTTATTTAATTCAAGGGGGAATAGTTGGAGCAGCTAGGGATGTCCTGATGCAATTATTTCAAAGAACAGAATCCCAAACAAGTAAATCTGGAGCTCTGCACTGCACTGTGTTGTTAAAATTTTATGATGGAAAAAGCCAGACTCACATGAGCTGCATGTACATGCTAAGCACAATGGAACAAACTCATTTTTCCCCCAATGCCTACAAAATGAGTTGACCTCAGAAAAATTTTCCTATTTTAAAATAATAAATATATGCCCCAAAAGACTTTTAGTCAACTTGTCCTACTATCATTTGTTGAATAACTGAGTGCAAGAACACAACAGGAAGTTATCGTATCAAACAGAAATACATTTTTTTTAATTGCAATATACAAAAGCTAAACAGTGTGTAACAGGAAAGGGAAATATGTCTTGATTTTTGTTATATAAAAGAAGTAAGTGTTTGCCTGTGCTTACTGCTCATGTTATGTGACACTGCCATCTAGCAGTCTATGACAGCAAGTCAGGTTTCAGGCCTGAGGGGGCAAGAGGGTATGAAGGGGGAATTTCTAAGAAAAAAAAAACAACAAAAGAAGCCAGAGG
This sequence comes from Eurystomus gularis, assembly GCA_013400335.1. Lineage (NCBI taxonomy): Eukaryota > Metazoa > Chordata > Aves > Coraciiformes > Coraciidae > Eurystomus > Eurystomus gularis. The sequence goes on from VZZY01018348.1 coordinate 34,512, forward strand.
TTTTCCATTTCTTCCCACTGGCTTCTTGTACATGAGCATGTGATCTAAAACTCTATGCAAGTCTGCCAGAAGCCTTCGTCATCTACACAGAAACAACACACTATCTTAAGAGATCAAAAGATGTTATTAAATGTAAAATAGCGTTCCTTGAAATCTTCCAGTATAATCTTTTTTGGCTTTGTTTCTTTACTGCCTTACAGTTTAAGAAAACAAAGTTTGGCTACATATTTACAAGGGCAGGTAGCAATAGGATGAGGGGCAACGGTTTTAAACTAGAGAAGAGTATATTTAGGTTAGACATTAGGAAGAAGTTCTTTACTGTGAGAGTGGTGGAACCTGTGAGTTGCCCAGAGAGATGGAGGAGGCCCCATCCCTGGAGACATTCAAGGTCAGGCTTGATGGGGCTCTGAGCAACCTGATCTAGTCAGAGACATTCCTGCTGACTGCAGGAGGGTTGGACTAGATAACCTTGGAAGATCCCTTCCAACCCAAATAATTCTATGATTCTATGATTTTGTAATTTCAGTTGTTTCAAGGTGCTTCAAAGGGTCTTTTTTTGACACGGCTTGAGATTTGTTGCGGACTTTAAGATTGGCAACTCTTACTTCTTGAGTCTGCAAACTGTTAATTCTGAAAGTTACAGCTACTTACATATAAATCAGAGCCTTCAGACAAGATAACCTGATTGGATTGAGGCTTGTGATTCTTGGGTGCCTAGCATGAAAGAGGCAGCAAGTAGTTTAAGTTTGCCTTTTCTATCATGACAAGCTATTGCTATACAAATATCTTCTCTAGAGAAATGACTCTTCAGGATCAAGATTCATTTTACAGCATGGTGCAGGTACAAGGCGAGATGTTGTACCTTGGGGCTGTGCAGCCTGGAGAAGGCTCTGGGAAGACCTTATTGTGGTCTTCTAGTATCAAGAGGGTATACAAGAAATCTTTGAGAGGAACATTCTACAAGGGCTTCTAGTGACAGGATGAAGGGTAATGAGTTCAAACTGGAAAAGTGTAGATTCAGAGTAGATATAAGGAAGAAATTCTTCACTCTGAGGGTGGGGAAACACTGGAACAGGTTGCCCAGAGAAGTTGTGGATGCTCCGTCACTGGAAGTGTTCAAGACTGGCTTGGATGGGGCTTTGAGTAACCTGGTCTAGTGGGAGGTGTCCCTGCCCATGGCAGGAGAGTTGGAACTAGATGATCCTTAAGGTCCTTTCCAACCCAAACCACTCTATGATTCTATGATTCTATGTCCAGTCCTGCATTGCAGGTGCCAATGCTTGCCAGTACCTCTATGTGGAGCAGCATGGCACCATACATGGGCTTGCTCAATACTGACCACTGTTCTGCCCAAAGCTTGCTCCCTGCAAGCATCCCCTCTTATTAACATGTGTCTGAGAAAGGAACCTGCTCCTCTGTCTCCTTGTTTGGACTTTTTCATGTTAGATTCAAATTGCCCTTTCTGTTGTTAGAACAGAATTTTCTATTGGAGTATTTAACTTGGGACTTCATAGAATTTTTAGACCAAAACTTTCGGACAATAAAAAAAGAGAGAAATTGCTTATTATTCACAGGAGAAGTGCTTTCCTACTTGTTCCCCCATTCCCTCAGAAACTGCAATTAAAGCTTTTCAGATCACTAATGAGAATTTTGCATAGGTTCTTATTTCTAGCATTATTATATACTGGCACTAAAGATGTAAAGAACATTTGTTTCCCCTTCCTATCTTCCTTCTCAAAAGCTTGCTTTTAACCAACAAAAAGGCCACTTCCTACGACCTTCCAGATTTTTCAATTCATTTTTTCAGTATATTGCTACTCTTCTGCTGCTTTCTTCTCCCAAGTAACAAGACATAGGACAAGAGGAAATGGCCTCAAGTTGCATCAGGGGAGGTTTAGGTTAGATATTAGGAAAAATTTCTTCACTGAAAGGGTTGTTAAGCACTGGAACAGGCTGCCCAGGGAAGTGGTGAAATCACCATCCCTGGAGGTATTTAGAAGACATGTAGATGAGGTGCCAAGGGACATGGTTTAGTGGTGGGCTTGGCAGTGTTAGGTTACTGGTTGGACTCCATGATCTTAAAGGTCTTTTTTAACCAAAATGATTCTACGATTCTTTCCCTGTTCACAAGTTCAGCAGGTTTCCACAAGAAAGAAGGAGAACTTGAGACAGAAAAAGTCTTGTCAGCAGCACTGAGGACAGCGCCCTGCTCGGCCAGAAGGCTTCCCAGGGTTAGAGTTGTTGACTGGAGAGGAAGGACTTTTGGGGGACGCAAGGGAATATCTGCAACAGGGAACAAGTGACGCTTCTACTTTATGCAGAAGGAGAAATTGGCTTGAGTAGGTGCCACATGACATTTCGGTCTAAAGAGAACCTGCCTCCTCTGGGAGCAGCAGCTGCCTTTGCAGGCACCTTGGCAAGAAGTGCTCTGTTGCTGCACATCCCAGCTCCCCTCCCTCCAGAGGGACCTGCCACACGTGGGATCTCAAATCCCCGTTAAACATATGGCTTGCTTGTATTTGACGCTATGTTAACTACTTTTTCAATTCTGGGGCAAATATATTATTTGTCCTTTTATTAGTGGCACTCGGATGTAACGTAACTATTTCTGTTTTCACTTCATTGTATTTTTACAGATTTTGACAAAACTGAAGGCTACTGAATGATTTCATAATTAATATCTGCATAATTACCACCTAATTTAGTGCGCATGCTGATGCATAATTTAAAACAGCTGTGCTAGATAATCACAAGCCCTAGCAGGAGACAGCCTGTTGATCTTATATTTCTTTTCAGACATGGACTATGAGTATTTAATTTTCCACTGGATCTGCCTTTTAATTTTTCCTTCTTGGTCAAAGATCATATAACCAGTAGAATAATGTTGTCACTAAACAACATCTTCAAACAGTGTTTGCTGTGATGCTGTTTTTATACTGTCAGTTTTTGGCCCATTTTCGTTGCTACAGAAAATAAAGCCATGTACTGTTCTGTACCGAAGTGTTGTGAGCAAGACTATTTTCTTTAAAATCATTTGGAATTTGGTAATTGCCTTGTAGTAACCAAGAACTTAGGAAGCACCCACTGAGCTTGCGGACACAGTTTAAGGCAGAGAAATGCTGGTGTCTTAACCTCCTGCTGCAGTCAATGGGGTGATACAACAGAGTCAGTAAGCCAACGGGGCCTGGAAATCACTTCATGTGATCACCCACTGCAGGTTCAGGTGATTTGCTCACCAGGCTTTTAGTATCATTTGGGCTAAGGTCTCCTGTCTGTCATCCAGCTGCCAGTTCAGAAGCATGCAGATTTGTCTGTAGGTCCTGTATTGCATCTGCCAAGCTTGTCAAAATGTCTTAGATAACCTAGACATCAAAGGTTATCTTAGGACAATCTTAAACATCAGTAGACACATGTTTAGGCAACTGAACCAAGTCGTGTGTGACTTTTGAAGGGTGAGACACACTATTCTCCAGACTTCATCGGTCTGTGCTGATAACCTTCACAGTCTACAATAGGTACTTAAACTTCTAGCTTGCGTGTAGACACCCATACTCTGACACCAGCACTTAGGTGTCTTAATTTTGGGCTGAAGCATAACCTGCTAAGCCTATCACTCATGCATGTATGTAAATGAAGCAATAGCAGGTCTTTCTACCCGGAAATTAAAAGCACCCCAAAGCAGGTGTAGGCATTATTCAAAACTGAAATTCAGTCCCAGAATAACACCTCAAATAATGTTCGGATAGATCATCCTCTATGAAATCTTATGGCTACCTGTGAGTGAAGATGAGCAGGTAACAGTTTCTTTGCCTGCTTGAGTACCACTAGTCCACTACCTACAGGAGTGATAATTAAAAGCTATATATATACAGCTATATATATATAAAGTATATATTTACACACAATTACTGTATTAGTATTTTAAATAAGCTGTTTTATATACCTCTGCCCACATGCATGCACTAGAGGGAGCCAGGACCAAGCCCTCCGTATACATGCCTTAACGTTGCTTCTCACTGTCATTTCACACTACTTGGAACTTTGCTGGTTCCATCCTCCAAGAAAACATTGTCAGCATCCCCAAACAACAACTGCATATAAGTTCATTAAGGACCTAACTGTGAAGAGTGGTTAAGCAGCTATGGCTTCCAGCCCCACTCTAGTGGGAACGGCTGGAGCAGTTGTCAAGGTAGGAAGAGGAAAAGGGGAAGGACCTCTCTCTCACCTCTGATGGTCTATGCTCCTGCACTCCTCACATAGCTCTGGAAGCCCACCTGCCTTTCACTGGAAATCCCAAGCTGAACTTCCCCTGCCCCATGCCCTCTCATCACAGCCTGGCAGCTAAAGTAAGTGGGGACACCCCCTCATAAGACATCCACACACAGGGAAGAGCAACACCACCAGCCACCACCAGCTCTTGGATCAACAGGGTAGGATTTTAATCAAGATTTGTAAAACAGGGTTTGCTAAAGCACTTTTGCACTGTTTTCATTGCACGGAGTCAAAGCGATTCTCCTCCCCTCTGAAGTACACTGAAATAAAATTATTTTGGTTTTAAAACCAAACTTCTAGAAGTCAGGAAAAGCAAGAGACTTGCAATTTTCCATACATTCTTAGCTGGTGTCACCCTGCATGGATGTACTACAGTATAGCCTTTAACCCTACACAATCTTGTCATGTGCCTCGTACATTGAACTCGCAATGCGTAGAGGTTGCTGGCCAAGCATGACTGACTGCGTGTGTCAATGCAGGCACATTCTGAGCTGTTACTCATGTTATTTTCAGAAAGAAAGGACGTACAGAAGACAAGAAACACAGTTCATCTTTTTTTCAAAATAGAAGCTGACAGCACATACTAAATAATTTACTGGACCCAAAAGAGTTGTTAGGTTTTTTCAGCCATCAGCTAAGACTCTGTAACTTTTGGGATGCTGACTTCTCCTTCTACTGGTGCTTCAAGGACACTGGGATCATCACATTCAAGCCAAGGAAGTCCAGCAATCTCTTCCCAGGCCAGAATACTAAGCCAAATGATATTGAACTAAATTATTAAACCCTGCTACAAGTTTCTTTTCATGCCCAGCATTGTGAGGAGAAGCTGTGGGAGCTGAAATGGGACAGGCTGAAGGCTGCAGGTTGATTAAAAAGTGAGGTAGGGACACTGGAAAGAGGAAACTGTATCTCACAGATACGTAAAGCAGCGTGGCACAGACCAGCAAAAGAGATTTTATCTGGATGGAAATAAATAAGTCCTTTCCTGAAATACAAAGGAGAGTTTAAATCCATACAAGAGGACACAAACAAAGGATGTTAGGACCATGAGCAAAGCCTTAATCCAAGTTAATTACCTACTCCTTCTGTTTTTCTTAGGCTAAAGAAATCCTGAGTGTTAGGACTACAGAGTTACTATGTGGCCTTTCCCAGTGTTGTAGCTTTGTCTCCGACTCCTAGGAAGTTGTAAATAAACAGCATACTTGGAGATTTGCCTCTTAGAAAGAAGAAGTAACCACTACTACTTTCCCTGCTTTCAAATACACTGTTTTTTTACAGTAGCTTTTAAAGATTTGCAATAACTAAAACAAAGAGGAGTGAGAAGAGAAAGACAGCGCTGGCATACGCTACAGAAGCCAACAAAAAAAGCTGCTGGAGTGGGACTCATCTCCTCCACATGCAGTGGTGCAGAGCTTTGGTTACACACCTACGCTCCTTCCACAGGCAAGAGAAACAGGCAGGACCCTCCACAGTGATTTTCCATGCCCTAACATGGACTTCCAGGAAAGCAAATAAAGTGGATGCCGAACTTCCAAATGGCTTAAGTTAAACTTGTGGAAACCCATCCGTCTGTTAAACTATCCTTTAATTTCAGCATGGAGTTATATGTATACACACACACAAATATATGCAACTAAATGAAGACAGACAGATTTTACAATTCCCGTGAAATTTAAAATGCTCTAATCCTCCAATGCAAACAAAATCTGCACTGGGAAAGAAGGGACCCTGCCTGCTGTCCTGCTAGATGAGAGAGTGCCTTAGGGTACACTCATGTCCCCAGCAGCACCTGTTACTCCTGTGAAAGCATTCCCATTAACTAAAAAAAAAACTAAAAGAGACTGCTTACAGGTCCTTTTGTAGGTGTACATGTAATTTATTCTACTTCGGCCACACTTGGCCCCTCTGGCGCTCAGGCGTGCAGGTGGTGGGGCTGCCCTGGCTGCATTCCCATGGAGGAGAGAGTCCCCAGCTGATTCCCTCCCCAAACCTCCCCACTATTTACTCATAGTTCCTTGGCATCGTCAAGTCCCTCTGTCACACTTTGGGATCACAAAACTGCACTGGATACCACCAAAACATTTTCTGCTGCCGATGCTGTTCTGGGAAGGACAGTGAAATGCACGATTTGCCTGCTGCGCTTTCCTCCTAGTCCCAAGCACTTTTTCATTAAAACAACCTAGCTCTCAGAAAGGAACACACAAAACAACCACCCCCTTTTGATGAAAATGCTAGAAGCACAAACACCACAACGTTGGCAAATGAGCCTTTCAAAAATATATACAAAAGGGACTGGTTTGTGTTTCTTTAGGAAAAGTAGGGTGTATTTCAGAGGTAGTATATTTTTCCTGAATTATTATAAATAAACTCTTGTGGTAATTTCTATTTTTCCATGGGATACTTAAATAGTTTTGGAACCGACAGTAAAAAAAAAAAAAAAAA
>VZZY01018348.1:41233-136254 GCA_013400335.1 Eurystomus gularis
AAAAAAAAAAAAGAAATCTGCTGGTATAACATTATTAAGCAAAACATTTTTACTGATTTCTTTGTAGTTTCTTGGCATGTGGAGGAGAAAAATCCATAGGCGAGCGTTTCTACTAGATCTGCAGCAGTTTGTCGGTCTAGCCGGGTCTGCTTGCTTCCTCCTCAGTTTGACCTCTCAAAACATGAAGGAAAACAGCTCTCAGGTGGAAATGCCCGAGCACAGTCCCAAAGCACCAGAAAAGCCAGAGGAACTCAAATGCAGTGCAAACCCCTCTCTGGGCAGATGCTGGGCACATTGGGGTGGGAATCTCTAAAGCCCCAGCACACGAGCCAAAGCCACACACTCTGAGCTCCAATAGATACGTCTACCCTGGGAATCAGGACCTAGAGGAGGGGGAAACCCTACCAAAATGAAAACTGCCATTAACATAAACCACAAAAGAAAAGGAGAAAGTATCATCTTTCCTAGCCTGCCTCTGCCCATAACCCTAGGGGTTCTTTGTAACAACATCCTTTCTTAGGGAAATAAAATAGCCAGGTTAAAGATACACTTTCAAACATAAAGCAGGCGTCCTCATAAATACCTCGAGTGCTGTTTTGATCACTAGCATTTACAGAAAACATTCAATTTTGTTTCTCTCTTATTTTTTTGTTTCAGGTGCCTTGTCCTGCTTGTGATTTTAGACAGCTTCCATGCTTACAAATTAGTCACTTCCACACATGGCATGGAGAAGGCTACCTCAACACACCTGAAGGTTTGAAACCTGTGACGATCTTCCTTTGGAACTTAGGAGTTAATAATAGACTTTTGTAAGCAGTCCACTACTACAGTGATTCTAACTCCAGCTGGGTTAATTACACAATAATTAGGTACAAACATCGCAACACAAAACACAGCTACATCATTATTTGCAACAAATGTTAACTCTAAATAAGTGCAACCTGTCCCACAAACACTTGCTATAAACGACTTAAAAAAATAAAAGTAAAATTTGATGGGGTAAACACAGAAAAAAAAAAAAATTCTCCGGGAGAATTTTTTTTGTTAAAAAAAAAATAATTAAAATTAAAATCTCAGCACTCATTTAGAGTTCGGGATCTTGTGAAAGAAAGCTTTAAAAGGAGCAAACCTGATTTGCTGTGGCTGTTGCGGCGAAGGGAACACTTGTTGCAGGAGTTGTTGCTGCAGAGACAGTGGCGGCCGTAGCGTTGTGCATCATGGGTACTTTCAGGAGGGGAACCATGGAAGCAATGAACAGGAGGGTGCAGCATTATGGTAAGAGAAGTGGTATTTTTGGCATGGTGAATATCAAGAGCGGCAAGCCATCGTCATGGGTTAAACCGGCAGATGGCATGCAATCACAGTGCAAAGCGAGAAAGCGTGGCAGAGAAATAAAAAAAAAAATAAAAAAAAAAAAAAAGGGAAAATAGCTTATTACAAGTACAATTAAAGGAAGGTTGTCAACACAATCGGCGATTCCCAGAAAAAGAAGCAAGGACCATTAAATCGTGGGTGTTATCTCTAAGAGGAGGATTGCTTGTGCAAACAAGGTCTCTACCAAAATAGCCCATTACCTGAGAATTGTTACGTGGGCAATTTGTTTTCCCCCAGTACTGATATAAAGCACTCCAAAATAAAATTCTACTAAAAAAAATACAGTGGTTTGCACTGGGAAGGTAACTGATAAATGTTTATCTTAATTTTAAAATACAATTAAAAATGAATTATTTTCATGTATCTTCATTTTGAAGTAAGCCAGATACTCGCTGTCTTCCTTTATAATCAAATTTATGCATTTTTTTCCTACTAGCACTGCGTAACTGTTAGACTTTATCAGAGTTAAATTACCATCTGCTTTGAGGCAAAAATCAGGAGAAGGATGATAATAATTTTCCTGATTTAAATACCACTTTGTTTGATCTAAAAAAGCAAGGTCGATTTTGTGAAATTTGCTGCTTTTGCTCATTTTAAGAATGAATTTTAATCAGCATCTTCATGGGAGAATTATCAACTTGATGTTTTAAAGTCTTGACATTTTAACTGCTTATCTGAGTAGTCCCACTAAAAAAGCAAAGTATCACTAGGATAGGTCTATAGAATAGAAGAAAGATTACTCTTCTGTCTTAGAGGCTGTTGCACTGGCCTTCCATTTTGCATGCCCAAAAATGTTAATTTCAAGCTGCAAATTACTTAAGGGAGGAGCAAAATTCAGACCACGGGTTTCAACAGAACCTCTATGGATCAAAGCAAGCATTTCTGGGAAACGCTGATAAAACTTTCTAACACACAGCAAAAAGGAGAAATAGGCACACCACTATGAAACTTTAACACACTGATGAAATTTGCTGGCTTTTCCCAGTATTTTATGATTTTATAGTACTAGACAATATAAAATATAAAGAGAAATAAAACTTTGAAAACTGAAAAGCAGACTGGAATTCATGGTATTATGCTTTTGCAGTGTAGTTGTTATAGCAGGTGATATCACATCTAAGCTGCGGCTTTCATCTACAAATCTAAACACTCGGCAAAACTCAACCAGAAGGACAAAGGAACCTTTAATTCTAGTCACTGTCTAAATCTTGACTAGGATTTTTGAAACACGTGAATATACATCATATACAGTATCAAAAGAGATGAATAAAGAGATCAATAAAGAAATTTGGAACCTACCAATACTGGTAGCGGGTGTCATGCACAAAACTGACCCTGCGTGTCATGCAATGATAGGTGAAAAAAGTGAATAAAGGGAAGAAACAGGTTAGCTGTTTAGAGTTAACATTCAAAGTGAGATTCAAGCATAACCACAGAGAAGTAAGTTAGTTAAATGAAACTGTAAGGTCATTCATAGTCTTGCTTTCATATAAAAAAGGTGATTATGTTCTTAACTAAACTCCTGAGTATACTGGGTGACTTTTGGCATGTTTCTGTCTATAGATACAAGATACTTCATAAATTTGTTTTATTTAGTACTTTTTTTCCTTCCACTTAGTACTTTTGCAGCAACAAGTTTTTGTCGATAGAAACATTTCTGGTTAAATAACACATTATTTGGGAATTTTTAAACTCAGTGCATAATTCAGACAGCTCAATGTTGCGCAGATCAACCTTCACCAACTTTTTCATGCTCAGCAGAGGAAGAAGTTAAAAGGGAATTAGCTGATACTGTTCTGCAGGGGCTTTGCCAAATTGCATTTGATGTTTATGTACTCGTTCTTAACACAATGCTGGAAGTGGAGAGGTGCTTCTGACCAAAGAAAATACTACTGTGACAATTCCCCAAGCTAAGCACCTCCAAGCGTGTAACATTCCAGCAAAAGACTCCCAGCACACCCTCAAAGATTCTCTGGAAGGATTGCTCACCTGCCATGCAGTTCAGGTTTGGTGCCCAGTCCACCTTTAACCTTTCTGGCAAGACCAAATGAGAAAAAACAACAGCGTATTTTCAGCACAGTGCATATTGCAACCTGGCGAAGGTGAGCAGGTAAGAAGACTGGTCCCAGGTACATGCACATTTGATACAAAGTCAACTATGCTTCCCAAATTCCTGCTTAATTACTACTGCAGCCCCTTATCGAACTATCGCAGCAGCAGCAGCGTAACTATGAATGACCTTACCCAAGAACAGTCCCCAGAGAATACACCAAGTTCCTCCTCTAGAGGCTACAGAAACACTAACAAACAGCAACGGGAAGAGAGAAAAGATCTGTTGTTTTCAAGATCATTCACCAGACAATAAGGAGAAGGTGACAAAGCAATCAAACTGATGTAAAACAAACAAAGTGCAGAACTTTGGAGGTAAGCCATGCTAAGTCAAGCCCCACACTTTTTATTAGGGGAGCAAGTGGTTAACGAAGCAGAGAAGTTATATAAAACAATTAAGTTTTATATATATTCCAGCAGCAAAACTTGTCTTAAAATTTAACTTAATGCACACACACACAAGGAACACATTTGAAAATTATACCAGTTCAAAAATATTACATAATCATTTAAAATCCAACAGATAATGTCACGCATTGCTCCTTAGACCTGGGTGGCATGACAGTCCTTACACCCACCAAATCCAACCTTCCCAGGAAACGTGGAAATATCAGACGTAGCATCTTTAATGAAAAGCTCATGATACCCACTCCTATAGAAGGGGTTGCCTTTCCTGATCTCCTCCCATATCCCACTTCTCTCTCTAATATCCTTTCCAGGTGCTGATGATGTTCGCAAAGAGCAGGAGGTTCAGCACTTTGAGGAAGGTTTGCTACTTTGGGCTAGGGCTCCATCTGCTGTGTTATCCCTCTGTTTCTTCTTTTGTTTTTTTTCATGCACTTGTTTTGGGGCTTGCCAGCCGGCTCGCCTTTAAGGTTTGGATTCAAGATTCACTCTTCCTACCATCAGAAATTTGTAAGATAGAACTATAATTACAACCATTAGCTGGAAAGAGGGAGGGACAACATAAAGTACAAAGAATGAGCTACTTAAGGAAGCATGAGCACTCCAAAAGTCTGGAAAATATCCAAATGCTATTTCACTGAAAAAGGTTTAAACTACTGTATTTTCCATAGTTAATTTAAAATCCTTGGCAATTGCAAATAATAGCAATAAGCCCTGAAAGGGAGTGCTTAAGAGAAGGAATAATGCATATCATACTGCAAATTCTCAGGGTTACAACGTAAAATAAATTTGTGGAAATTTCTGCACATTTGTAAGCACAGGGCAGTCTTCCATTCATGTCCAAATAGGCAGTCTCACAATTTATTTATTTTTTTCACACACTCCCATAAATGTCAGTATGTTTTCTGCCACAGATATTCTGGTGCACCAATGTGCTAAAAATACAGCAAGCTATAACTTACGATTATAAACACAGGGGCAGGCTCCAAGGTTGTTACTCAGGCCTTATAGCAAAATTCCATGAAGTCAAAGCCATCTGTGTTTGTTTTTTTCTTTAAACACATATGGGAATGCTGATAGATCGGGAAGTCATTATGTGTTGCGTTTCATTCCTTGTTTAACAGACATTATTTCTATAAACTAAAATACCATCGCCGAAATGTCAAGCGCATTTGCAAACACATAGTTTTAAACAATTCTGGAAGTTCACACTCGATCACATTCTGATACTAAAATATGTGACTCGTTAATTACAAATGAAATCACCGAATTCATTAGGCAGGATATTCACCTTTGGGAAGTTTGGAGTGGGGGTGACTGACGTAATTTAGAGAGTTATGCTGTTACTGTTTACACAAGCACTTTAGCACATTCTTTCTCTCGCAGTGTTAGAGAGAAGCCCTGCCACCAGACATGGTGCAGTTCAAGCCATCTCTGAATGCTCTGCTTTTTACAGAGTTCCGAGCACTGAAATGCAAATTACAGCCACTCATCTTCAGACCATCCCTATGAAGAACTATGAACCCAGCTATTAGCTGCCAATGCTAGGCAAAGTTCTGGTGGCGTTCCAAAATGAAACCCAGGAAAGAGCATCTGATGGCTCAAAGCCCTTCCGTGCAGCTGCGGGGAGCAGTGTGTTTTTTGCCAGTGCTTCCACGCAGGTATTGACTGGAAGGTTACGGCTGGTGCTTCCCTCCTCGCTCCGCTCGTATGTGGCTGGGGTAAGCCCCACGGCTGCATAATAGCACCCGAGGGAGCAGGAGGACACACCTTGGCCACGGCACACTTCTCGTGCCATCTCTGAAGCGTGGTGCTTTCCCCGGCATTTTTTGATAGCGGAACTTTGCCCTCTCGCCTCCTGGGAGAGCACTGGGAGATAAAAATCAAAATACGGCCAATTTAAGGTATGAAAAACGGGGCAAACTCTGGACAATGATGAATGAGGCTATGAATGTGAAAAGCAAGCCTAGTGGCATGTTGAAAATTCTGCTTCAATTCTCGTACTTTGCAGGAGGAATTAAAACAACGCGTAAGTATCTGTGCAGGCTTCACCTCAGGTAGGGCAGGGAGCATAGTAAAACCTTCTGTTAAGTGCAGCTGCCTGGCAGGCAGGCTGCCTGAGGAAGACAGCATGGGTTCGATGAGGGTACAACATACCTGTTGGGATAAACGCTGCATGTTGCTGCAACTGAGCATTGGCAAGAGCCTGTTGATAGTGCAAGACACTGGGATTGAAAACGGCACTGGCACCATTGCTTTTTTCAAGTGCTTGTCTCTTTGGTAATGGGTGAAGAACACCAGGAGGAAAGGCCTGTAAATAAGAAAATTAGTTAAAATGGCATCATTTTTAAGACACTGTCCGTAACATAGACATAAATACAAAAAGTTATTATTTTTTTAAAGCGGCTAAAGATGCCTCGCCATGCATATTAACTCAAAGCACAGCAATGTAAAATGAGTGAAATTTTGTTATTGGTAGCAAAAGCATGGTACTATTAACCTAAAACTGTAGCAGCACAACTACTGAAAAGAAAGGCCTTTAAAGCAACGAAAATGGCATTGCCTTTAAATAGGTTTTCAAATATTAAAGGGAGAAAAAACCACTTGTGTTTCATTGCCAAGTATTTTCTTTTTAAAAATTAAATATTGTTTCCTATTATTATACAGATTAATGGATTACGTTAAGCGTTTTCAATTACAGAAGCAGTTTTATCTCAATTCGACTTTTCATGAGAGGATATTTAAAAAAATGAAACCATGTTAGGAACCAAACTAAATTGTCTGCATTTATTACGTATGAGAATGAGATGGATAAATATCGAGTTTCTGGTAAATTAACGAGTATGTGAAATCATTTCCGGTTGATGTTCAAAAGTAAAGCGATACAAATTTCATTAGTTGCTTCTCTGGAAAACAAAACAAAAAAAAGCTACATGCAAAGCAAAAGGTGAAAGGTCAAAGTACCAGGTCTACAGTTGCTTCGAGAGGTCGCTTCATTGCTTTGGCAGTCGACTGAGTCTTTTAATAACAGGCAGCGAGCACATGATGGCAGTGGGCCAATGGGATTCAAGCGAATTAACATACAGGTAAACAGCAAGCAGAGGTGCATCATGGGAACGGCATTGCATTTGTGGATAGGTGAGAAGGAAAAAAATATTCTGAATGCAATATACAACATACAAAACACTAGGCATGCACAACAACAAAAATGTCTTCTAAAGAAATGAATATTACATTTCGAATTAGTACCGAAGCAAAAATGCATCTACTATACCTTAGTTAAAAGCATATAAGAGAGTAAAATATAGATGTTTGAAATTCAGGAAAGTTGAGTAAAACAGCAGCTTGCAGACACTATTAAGCATCGTATAAACACTTCACAGAGATGCAGAAAGTTTTAAGGATACGCCTATAAGAATTCCTGATAAGTTAGTTAAGTCACATTTTCGAGCGGCAAAATCAATTTGGAAGGCTACATTTTCAAATACAAAGCACTAGTGAAAGTTGTAATGCGTTACGAATGCTATTAATCTCAGTGCTTGCAAGGTGAGGGTCTTTTATTTAAGAGAAATGCGTCATTCAATAGGCTTGGGCTTCAAAATGAGGAAGTTTTTCCTTTTCCAATACAAAGCACTATAAATAATATGTCTAGTTACACTAACTTATCATTAATTCCTTTTCTTTTTCCCCTACAGCTGGGTCATTTTTGCAGATTTTTTTTTTTCCTTGTAACTTACCACATTACATTGAGAGGGAAAAAAAGTCTTTCAGAATTTAAAACATATTCTCTAAATTTTACTACAACCTTCAGTACTAGCTTCAGGAGCAGGGACTAAAAACATTGCTCTCGGTTTGTAAGCAACCATTAACTACGAGTTACGACACTAGTCCAGCATTATTAATTTCTTTCAAAAGAAAGTATTTAGGCATAGTACATAGGCATATACATTTATGTATGCTTCCATAGTAAGATCAAACTTATGGCTGATATGATGGCATTCTGTAAAAAAAATCTTCTCGTTTAAAATATTGCTTTCAAGTTTTAGAGTGTAAATAATTGTTACAAACCTTTAGAAATGAAGACTGACTTAGAAATCAGAATTTTTACTTCTGTTTTTTTAAACACAGGCTGGTATTTAGCTCTTTTTAGGATATGCAGATGATGTCTATCTTGACATCAGTATGTGGAAATAGGGAACAAAAGTGAAAAGAAAAAAAAAAAAAAGAGGGCAAGGCACAAAATGCCTACAAACAGCTTATGGCCACAAGATTAGCTAGTGTATTTTGCAGGATAGCCCTCACTGCCTATTCCTTCTTCCTGGCTCTGTTGTACCTATGTCGCATGAGGCTTCCCAACACTGTCCCCATCTCTCCTTCAGCACATTTCTGGATGAAATGCCCTGATCTACATGATCTGCTCATCTGTCTGGGTCCAAGACTCAGACATAACAAGAAGCACCCGGTGCAAAGTGAGGATCTGGAGAGCCTTCTTGTGTCTAAGCAGGGTGCTGGGCAGCTAATATGTGGTACCTGCCACGGGTACCCCTGCAGAGGACATCACTCTGTCTGCATGGGGCATAGCCTCAGATCCACTCTGTATCCACTACAGATGGAAGTCTACGTGGGGTAGACTGATATTTAAATATCAGAAATCAAGCAAATCCTCCTGTAAACTACCTCCAAATACATGCAAGCCAAGAAGGCTTGTTAGTCAGCATAGATTTATGAAGGGGAAATAGAGCTTAATCAACCTGACAGCCTTCTATGATGAGACTGGCTTGATGAGTGAGAGAAGAGCAATGGATTTCAGAAAGGTTTTCAACACTGTCTCCCATTTCATCCTCATAGACAAACTTATTTAGTATGGGCCAAACAGGAAACAGTGAGGTGGACTGAAAACTGGCACAACTGCCAGGCTTAAAAGGTTGCTTAAAAGCAACACAAAGTCCAGCTGGAGACCAGTCACTAGTGGTGTAAAACTCAGAGGAGTGGTTGATACACAAGATAGATGTGCTGCCACTCAGGGGGACCTGGAAAGGCTGGAGTAATGGGCATCAAGGAACCTCACCAAGTTCAACAAAGAGAAATATCAAGCCCTGCACCCGAGGAGGAACAGCCCCAGGCACCAGTATGTGCTGGGGGCCACCAAGGCTTGGCAGAAAAGGTGCTCAAGGTCCTGGTGGACAAAAAGTTGAACATGAGCCAGCAATGTGCCCTCACAGCAAAGGCAGCTGACAGCGTCCTGGGCTGCACTAGGAAGAGCATCACCAAGAGGCTGAAGGAGGTGATCCCTCCCCTATACTCAGCACTGGTGAGGCTGCATAGGGAGCGCTATGTCCAGGTCTAGGCACTCCAGTACAAGAAAGACATGGACATACTGGGCAACAGTCCCATAAAGGGCCCCAAAGACAACTAAGGGCCTGGAGCACCTCTCATATGAGGAAAGGTTGAGGGACTGTTCAGCATGGAGAAGAGAAGATGCAGCAGGATTTCATCAGTGTATATAAATACCTGATCAAGGAGTAAAGGTGGACCCAGACACTTGTCAGCAGTGCCCAGTGACAGGACAAGAGGCAATGGGAACAAATGTAAAAACAGGAAATTCCATTTAAATGGAAGATTTTCTTTTTCTTTTTTTACTCCCAGCATGATGTAACCACGGCGCACGCTGTCAAGAGAAGTTGTGGAGTCTCCATCCTTGGACACTTTCAAAAACCAATTAGGCACGTCCTGGGCAATCTGCTCTAGCTCACCCTGCTTGAGCAGGAGGATTGGACTAGGCAATCTCCAGAGGTCCCTTCCAACATTAACTATGAATTCCCATTTTAATTTAGTTTGTACATTCTCCAGTGACTTTTTATGCTCTCTGATGCACCATATTAATATTTGGAGGTCCCCGAGTACAATGATAGATGACACTGTCTTCTAATGCACCTCACGTTTAAGCTGTACACGCTCTATAGCCTCCATCACAGTGTCTTTCCCCTTTCTTTTTACTTAAAATTATGAGGTCATCTAAGATATCTGAGTGAAAATTCCTAAACTTCAGCATACAGAAATACAGACAGGGCATTTTCTACAAGGTCCTGAACTGCAGAATTCACTGACTTTCCATGGCCTTACCTGTCAGATACCATTTCAACCTGGGAACAATCTGCAAGTAAACCCTACAGGTAAGCATTTGTATTTCTGCCTTACTTTTCCTTTCTAGAGTATTTCTGAGTATACTTCGTTGTTCCTGAGTGGCTTACCAGGCATGTGCCTTTTCTACCACATTTTTGTTGTTATTGCCATTCTGGTGGTTTTTCATTCACTCTGTGTGATTGTTTAAAATCTATATTAAACAACAAATAGCTGGATTGTAAAGAAACTTTTCTGTCTGGTAGTCTAAATATGCCATTAAAGACTTTGTACGTATTTTTCTGAAAAAAAGTTACCCTGAATTACAGCTCCCTGCCTTCTTCTCCTGTGACATCAGAATGCTAACATTTCAACTCTGTGTTTCCAGAGATGCTTTATCTTGCTTTGAGGCTAATGCAACTCCAATTATGGCTTATTTAAAACCACAGAATATATATCCAACCATTACTGAAGCACAAAAAAATTAATCCCCTCATCTCTCTCTTCTTTAGTATACTGCCTAGAAATATTACATTCTCTAAATGGACAATAAATATTGCACAATAGAAGGTAATTAGAATAAAAAAAGAACAATCGCCTTTGCTTTAATTTCCAGATGGTATTCAATTTCTGCAAGTACAGGAAAGTTTAACTTAAAG
Organism: Eurystomus gularis; assembly: GCA_013400335.1. Classification (NCBI taxonomy): domain Eukaryota; kingdom Metazoa; phylum Chordata; class Aves; order Coraciiformes; family Coraciidae; genus Eurystomus; species Eurystomus gularis. The sequence continues at coordinate 51,901 of VZZY01018348.1, forward strand.
TCATCCAATTTGAAACAGAGGCTGGGGACATTATAAAAGAAAGAATACTAAAATTTAAGAAATGTTCTTCTGCTTGGAGGTTTACTTTCTAGCATAACTTACTCTTTGTCCCTCAAAAAGTCTGGTCTTTGCTAATTTGCTAAATACAATAGCTTGGGGTAGTTATATACTGTACTGTATTGTGTTTCTGTTAGGCTTTTTACCCAGAGAATAACTGTATTGTCTATAACTATTGTATGCACTGCCCACAAGTCCACAAACCACATCTGCTTAATTATTCGTCCACTGCCAGCAATAAGGACAATGACTCTTTGAGTTGCTGCCAGCAATTTTGTCTCTCAAGTTAGATCCTGCATGCTCAATTTATTTAACTTTATCAATATTTAAACTTATCAACTTTCCTGGTAGCAACAGCAAGAGATATCCAATACTGGTAAATGGATGGGCTGACTTGTCTGAACAGTTTTAAGTAAAAGCTTAAAATGTCTGAAAATAGAAAGCCCTCAATCTCTTCACTTCTGACTACAGCTACTATGCTTTTTCTAATGATTCTCATTTTAGTTTACTACTTTTAAACCCATGAATCAAGTAACTTGCCTGTGACGGAGAGACAAGAAAAGTGTCTAGGCTTGAGATTCACCTAAGCAAAGGTCACAAAGATATAGTCAACACTTCTTAGTCAGCAGAGACAGAAGCGCATCTGCAGAGAGCAATTCTTTCTCATCCTCAGACAGGCACTAATGGTAGATCAGATCAATGTGCTGGTTCTTCTCCACTAACTATAAAGTGGGACCAAGGTGACTAGGCTAGGCTCAGATATCTAACTAAGGTGTGGTGAGTTGAATCTTAATACAACTTTCTTCTCTGTTACTGATCTCCGAGGCAAAAATTCTCTCTTTGCTTTTCTTCCAAATTTCCACATGTGTATCTGTCTTCAAAGAGCTAGAACAGCATATGTGTTTTTCCCCTGTTTTCCAGGGAACATTAAAGTTTATCAGTTATGTTTCTGTTTGGAAATACTAGGGGGTCAAATTTAACACATAATCAAGGCAGAGAACAGAAGCGGTATAGAGTGTCATTTGCTTCACTGCTTTGGATAGAAATACAGCATTAAAATAAGGGCATAAAGAAAAAAAGTGCTTCCTTCCATCAAGCAATAGTAATAATTTTATAAATTCTTATCTTTTACAAAAAAAAAAAAAAAAGAAAAAGAGGCAAAAGGGAAAAGAAAGTCTAAGCAAACAGCATTAAATTGAAGCAAAATAAGCATCAAAGAGCTTCTGTCAAAAAAAAGGCAGCCATATATGCCAGCACTTACCATCACAGTCGCAGCTGCCGCAGCTGCCTGGGCTGCTACCGCAGCCTGGTTGGCTTGGTGTTGCGCCGCTTTGATTTTGGCCTGCAAATGTGCAGGAGGGTGAAAATACTTGCATTTCTCCCTCATGCAACGACCTTTTATGTAATCCATACACACGGTTACGGTGTTGTCGTTTGTGTCAATCATTGTGCTGTCTGCCGGATGCGCAAAGCGGCAATCAGTCTCTCCACGCGCACAGTTTCCCCGCTGGAACTCCCTGCACACCTACGTGCAAAACAACACGCGTTGCAGGGCGAGGGCTTGGTGCAATGCAAAAGGGCAGGGAGAGCTCCGCGCCCCGCAAAAGACAGATCTTCCCCCTCCCCTGGTTAGTTTTCAGCAAAAATGCAATTTAATACACCCTTCATCTTCTTCTGGGAGAGGGAAATGCATCTACTCTACCCTTACATGCTTGGCTCCAAAGGCAGATCCGAGATACGGCGGCTAAATGAACTCAACATGCAACAGAAGCTTTTTCAAATGCCTTTCCTTTTTCCTGTCTAGAAAACACCTGAGAAGGATACTTACTGAAGTAACCGTCCCTGCAAAACTAGCTGGGAATCACAAAATATTCAGTCCCTTTCTGACTACACTTTATAACCTTGTAGCTCCACTGGTAGGGAAGGAGTTCCTCTTGCTGAAACCCAGAGAAGATGCCCTGGGGTTTTTTTAATGGAGTCTACAAACAAAATGGAGAGCCTCCTTAAAAATAACTTTCAAAAATTAACAGAATGAACACGCTGAATTTCCTAAGAAGAAACATGCTGTATGCATTAGTGCTCAGGCTTTTGGGAAAGGACATTCATTTCTGCAAGAGCCATTTGGCCTTCTCGTGTACTTGGATCACAGATTCCACTGAGCCCAGCCATGCAGAGATCCATCAACACTAGGGAGGCTCTGCACATGGCTGGCAGCTTGCCTCTTCAGCCTGCTGCAGGGTTGGTAGCGTTCAACATCTCCATTCGTAGCTCAAGGCTGAAGGGCTATAGCATTCATCTATTTTCAATCTATAAGGCTATAAAACACCCCTAATATCAATGCATAGAAATGAGGACAGAATTATTACTGCAATAAAAATGTGCTTGTTAGATATTTCATCAAGGCATACCTTTACAGGCATGTATACTTGAGGTATTTTGGAGGAAATGAACTTGACAAAAGAAGAAAATCCATATTGATGTCAGTGGATTAAATTTGAGTGAATACACTAAATTAAAAAGTACAGTGTTTAATTACCACTGGCTGCAAGTGTACAAATCCTGCCTGGCTAAAAGGTCTTTATTTGTAGCAACCAAATTTAAGCATCATTCCTAAAACAATAGAGATCTTCCCTCCAGAATCTTTCACACTGCCTAACAGAGAACTGTATCTCTAGTCGCGGTGGTGTCTACAGTACCTCCAGTTTATCAGTCCTGAGGAGTTTCTGGGTAGCAGTTGAACCGGGGACTGAAACCGGTGGACTTCCAGGAACAATGACAGGCGGTGTAGGTAGGATCTCAGTCGGGACTAAGCCAACTCCCGGTGTTACTGGCGTTAGGTAAGGAGCAAAGCTAATAGCCGTGTTCGTTCCTATTGTGGGACCCACTGGAAATGTGGGCTGCAAAAGGAAAACACAGACCCAAGATGAAAAAAACCCAACCCCTTGAGCAAGGGGTTAGCTTACTAGCTGTCTTTTGCATGTTCTTTCTGGCACTGATTCATTTTCTTAATGAAAAAATTTCAAACAGCTGGCAAAACACATGGCATACTCTCTTCTTTTAATCACGTAACACATTCCAGCAGCATATGGAGAACCGCCTTTGTAAGTCTATTATTGGAAAAGAGGCTGCTGATGCAAAGGAAGTTGTACTTTGAACCTGAAACCCTATGGAGGACCAGCTTATGTTGCAGGCTTATTTACACACCTAAAAGTAGAAATAACATAGACTTTATTGCTTTTTCTCAGTACCTGTTTTCCTTGGGAAAACAGGCTATTTTTCAAAGTACCAGATTTCCTAGGTGAAAAGTTATTAACTATATTAAAGCCATATTTCTAATAAGAGTATATATAATGAGCTCTTTGGCATGTGACTTCCATCTGTTTGCATGCGGTATTTTGCCACCTCCTGCAATTATATGTTACTATGGCTCACACATCAAAAAAGCTCACCTTTGCAAATGTTTGTGTGCTCAGCTGTCACCAGTGGCAAGCAGAATAAATATTATAATCTCAGCTGGACACAATATTTAGAAAGGGATTATTCAGGCTTAGCTAGAGTTCATCTTACAACAAAAATTTGATTGGAAGGAATGATACAGGTCTAAAAATCTGTTTCATGCCTTCCTACAGAGAGTCAGTGAAGTCACGGACAGAAGAAAGAGCACTTGTGTGATATTAAAACGCAGCAAGGCAAAATGGTGAGTTTGTTGCCACCAGCTCCATGGGGGGTGGAGGCAGAACATCACCACGGTCAGACGTGGAATGTGCTTTAGTTCTACAGAGACGACATTTACCCCAGAGAGTGAACCTATCATTATAAATGAGGGAAAGCATGCAGCAAAACAGGACACATCTCAGATTAGTTTTGTCAGAAATTAAGTTCTCAAATAAGCCGGCAGCTAGAAATGAACCACACAATAGCAGAACACTAAGGAAAGACAAAAACACTTAACAAAGGAGGAGTGTCTTTCTCTTCAAGGTGGTCTGCATGTCCTCTCTTGGAGACAGGAAGCCAGCCATGCACACAGTATGTAGAAAATACGCAAGAGAAGGCATAGGAGCTAGCAGGTTTATTTCTGTTTTGTTCTGGTTTTGTCTTTTGAACAAATTACTAAGTTATAAATGAATGTGAGTTAGAACCAAGAAGATGCTTTGAGCAGCAGATTAGCCAGGATACCCAAATGTACAGAAATGGCATCTACCTGCCCTAGAGAGTTAAAAGTGAATAATGTTCTGTTTTGATAAAAACTGCTTGACATCAAACAGCCCAGTTTGTATGTCAAGTGCGAGCTAAATTCTTTACAGCATAATAATGAACATTTATATGAAACAACAGTTCAACTATGTTGAGGACAATATGTGTTATGTGAAATACAAATAACAGCTTTGTATCAGATAATAATTTTAAGAAAAAATTCACATGTCAAATGACTTCTATGGAATTTTCTTTCACTTTTTATCCATTTGGTCAAGGCTGAGTCATTTTAATCTGGCAATTATGTGAGACAGTGAAATAAAACCCAGCACTTTTATCACAGCAAGTAGTACAGAAGGCATTATGTCAATGAAGTAGTAAAGTTTAAATGATGAAATGAGTGAGTAGAAAAAACTGCAATTTTGCCACTTCAATTTTTTTCATAATACTAAGAGACGGAATCTATTACTTCATCAAAACTTTTTCTGGTGAAAACTCAAGCAGTAAAATCCAAGAAATATCTGAACACATTACGCCAATACATTTGTTGAACATGTACCAGAAATTCAGTGACTCCAGACACCCGATTTTTGCTCATACCTCCCACCTAACAGTAGATGTTTCAAGTGTAAAAACAGATTTGGAAAAGGCATCTGGGGTGAGCTTCCTGTGACCAAATACAGATGTCCATCTCTGAGCTGCTTACACTTGGCTCCTGTTATAGCCCATGGAAAGAAAAAGGCACTTGAAAATGCAAATCATCTGATCCAAATGCAGATGTCTGAAACAAGTGAAGCAAATAGTAATTAGAAGGGCCTACATCTTTTGATAAACTATCAATGGACCTTGGAAGCCCACCACAGATGTTGATGCCAACACTCCAGATGCCTCAAGTTAGAGAAAGAAATCCCACTCCAGTGGGATTCCTGACACTAGGCATTCCGATTGAGAAAACATCATTAGCAGCCACGTGTGAAAAGTTTAATTCTAATTACTTGCCTAACCACGCTTTGGAAGTCTGGTATAATGAGGAATTCAATAGCAAAGACAGCATAGAGCAACCGATGTTTTTAACGTACAGCCCAAGATACTGCTTATGCATCAAGACTCTAGTTTTATGTCACCTGGATCTGAAGTGTCCCAGGCACCATGTGCACTACCCTAAGATAAAACGCTGAGTTTGTAAAGTGCATGCACCAGCAATTGTCTGTCTTACTCTGGGACACTTGAGATTTCAAGTAAGAAAACGCTACCCAGAATGACACTAACCTTTATTCTTGGTATTGAGTATTGAGATTAAATACTATTCAAAGCCATTCAAACCCATAGACTGTTGAGAACCTCTGCATTCCTACTCAAATAGCTTCCTAGCAAATTAGTATTATTACACAAATTTTCATCTCCAAAAGGATTATAGGTAAAAATGTTGCAAATCTAGACTAAATCTGACATGAACTGAATGAAGGAAGAAAAGAGAGGAAAAAATAAATAAAATTATCTGGGATAAAAAAAACCTATACCATGTCTACAGGAAAACTCCATTATATCTTCAAATGCAAATACAAACGAACATACCTCTAGCATCTTGACAATTCCTTAAGTCAACAGATGGGGACTATTTGTTTAGAGAACTTTTGCAGGTCAGTATAGTCTTCTAATTCAACTTTACTTACCATTAAGACCATCAGAGAAATGCACTTACCACTGGCTGTAGTGGTGTCCCTGGAAACATGAACTGCATTTGCTGGGCAAGCATTGCTGCTGCAGTTTTTTGTTGGATTAAGTTGTTCCTGCCATTGATTTCCAGCTGAGTTTTTAAATGCGTTGGTGGATGAAGGTACTTGCAGTTCTCCCTTGTACAACGACCCTGCAAAAAGAAGTCACACTAATTGGTCTGCTGCTTTTGATGATAGTTGAATGCCTGCAAGCAAAATATTACACCATAAACTAAGCAGGAACTCAAGAAATACGGGGTGTTTCCTGGGAACTATGTAGCAGACTGGGAGGACCTGACAGCCTTGAGCTCTGCCTCAGCCCACTACCTCTGAGTGATCACCAAGGCTATTAGCTACAAAAAAAAAAAAAAAAAAAAAAAGAAAAAAATNTTGAAACAGCATTTTCAGTGTTAAGTACAGATCACTGCTATACAATTGATACTCGGAGTGTTATCTGGACTGCCTGAACTGCCTCTCATGGTACCTTGGCTGGACTACCTGTTGTTACCGTACCATAAATGTTTTTTAGAAATGACATTACATTATGAAATGCAAATTTAGACCTTCTTTAAGAGAAATGCAGCTTTTAAGTACATTACATTAAAAAATAATTGTGTGTTCATGGCAGTAAGGATCTAAAGTGGCCACTCTCTGCTTCTGTTCTCTCATATGTTCACCCTTATTCCAGTTCACTGCCTTCTGGCCTCCTGTTTTTATTACATCAGCACAACTTTGAAATATTTCCATTCAAGTATAAAAGAACAGAAGTCAAGCTGGTACTTTCGCAGCCTAAATTTAGAAACAGTGCATGGAGATAAATCAGAAGGTACACAGCAAAAGGAGAGCTCCTGATCAACCTGAAAGCAGGAGTTTTTAGACATTTATGAGACAACAAAAATATGGGTGGGCAGTCACCTCTGAGGTGGCTTGTGCTGGAGGTGATGGACATGAAACACACCTCTACAAGCAATGCATGCTGACCAAAACATAGGTAGAGCAGTGTAAGGCGCAATGATACATTTTCCCCCAGAAAGGGAAATTGTAGAGTGTACCAGTAGATTGTGCAGCCACGGGGCAGGGCCTGCTGAGATCAGAAGCTCCTCAATGACATGGCTTACAAACAGTCACAAAATTTTAAGAGCTGTGACCAGAGGGCCTAGAGCATTAGTCAAACTGCATTTGACACACTCAACTCGTAGAAGGTAAGTTTCAAAATTGAAATGTTTTTTAAAAGTGCTTTTTAAACCTTCCAATCACTGGTGTATGAGCTTTGCAACCGATGGACAAGCAGGAATATCCTCCTATAGCCAAGAAAACATTAAGGTCTCTATGCAAGAACATCACACAGTACACACGTGTATATGCACACACAGACACTGCTACAAAACTTTCAATTTGCTTCAAATGTCCCAGAACAACAGTGTTAATACTTTTTACTCAGACACCAAAACATCGCTGATTCTACCTCTAATATGCTGTTAACGGTGTAATAACTACCTACACAGGAGTGAGTTAAACATGTTCAGGAAGATTCTGTACCCAAGGCTGATGGGAATGCAATCAGCTATTTCCACACTACTGAACTGCTGGGAATAGCCCTCTCCTGAACTGTGTTTGGCCACTGCTCGGGACTATGCTAAACGGCAGAGGCCAGAAGAGTTCAAAAGAGCTAAAAATTTAAGAAAAAAAACCAACAGTCTCAGTGCTCAGGAACACTTCTTGGTACTGTTTCAACCTGGTAGGACAGAACCAGCCATCATGTGATGTCCATCATGCCTTCCTTATGACTTCTGTTGTGCGAGTCACTAATGCTGTCGGGTTTAATGAAGTACACAAAAGGAATGTTACTCTGTCAGCTGGCATGAGCAGAACCAGAAATAGCAGTGATTTGATGGACAGAGAAGAAGAAGGCTGGCTCTTCCATTCAGGGGTACAAGGCCATCGCCTTCATAATGTGCAGGCAATTAGCATACGCTTTTGCGCTGGCTGATGAGGGAAACTAATTAGAATAGAAGACAAAATTAAGACATTTTTAACTGACATCTATTTAACCTTAATCTATTTTGTATATAAATGGTTCAAACAGCAAATCTGAAAATTAAAACAGCATAATCAAATCGATCTACTCTACCTGATGGAAATATCTACCTATGGAAACAAAAGCGGTCCTCAATAAGTATTGAGATCAACTCTCAACCACGGGTGGCTTTTGAAGTACCTTAAGCCTGAAGAGTGCCTTCAGCCAGCCCTCCACTCTTACCTCTGAAAGCACACGGCTACTACATACCATCACTTCAAACTCTGCAAAGCAACCCACAATGCACAAAAGGTTGGTTATTTCAGAAAACTTTCCAAAATAATCCAACCACACAAAAATGTACTGTCCTCTCTAAACTTATTCACGTCTGTGCCTCATTTACTAGTTTTTTGAGCTCCTGGTTAGCAATGAACATACTATAAAAGAGCTGTGTGGCCCCGTCACGCTACTACAGAAAGGACTGTAAACAGATCAGGCCTTGTTGAAATGAAATGACCCAAAATAAACCACAGTGGAATGAACACTGAAAATAGTGAGCAGATTAATCCAGCCCTAGCTAGCAAAATTAAATAAATTCTGAGACCAGCTTTCACTTTTTCGACCTACAATGGCTGCAGGAAAACATCTCTAAGCAACTTTTCATTCCTTTTTCAAAAAATGCTCTACATCTCTGTGACCTCCTGATGAGATCAGTTTCACAGAGGAACCAGGCTGATTCCCAACTACCAATCCTTGCAAGAACAAAAATTCAAACTTTTATCATCATTCCAGCTAAATGAGACCATGATTTATTTTATTTTTTTTTAAATTAAAAAGTCAAATATGAAGTGCAACTGAGATGACAGCACATATCAACCAAAGAGCAGAACAGGTAACTGTATTCAACAGGTTGGTTGAGTCAATACCCACATTAAGAGAGTCAGTAAGAGTTCACTTTGGATTCTTGCAAAAAACTACTATGCTAGCAGTCCACCTCATAACAAATATTAATATAAATCTAGGAGGCATCTGTATTAAGCCTCTGGAGTGAGGCCTTGCTCATCACAGCTCTTAAAACCACAGCAGTTCAGGAGCTGCTCCACAAGACATTCAGTCCCTCCCTGCACACAGTGGCACAAACTCTGTCAGCAGGACAAGACAGGCAGCAGGGAAAATTGCTTCATACAACTTTTAACCTGCTCCCACATGAATCAGAATCCTGAAACTGAGGGCGCAGACAGACTGGTTTGAAACTTTGTCCCTAGAAACTCCCATCACTTGTGAAATGAAGGTTATCAACATGCACATCAGAATCTGTTGTGCACTTCCTATGCAAGTCCACCTGAAAAAAAAAACAACCAACTTTCAATGAGCTGCCTCCTTATCTGCAATGGATAGCCATGATGAATAGACATTAGATTAAATTCCCAGCACTCTGTTACTCCCCTCATTCTGCGAGGATGGTACCTACCTCTGACTTTCCATCTCTCTGCCTTCATTCTCTACAATTAGCCTAGCCTAATGCATAGGAGCACATTTCAGGCTGGTAATGGAAAGTTTTAGCAGAAAAACTACTTTTCTACTGCTAATTATCCAGACTGGGAACATGCTGTGGCTTGCATTGAGGGTGTGCCACAGGCTTCAATCCAGTAAAGAAGTGGGAGAGGGAACGCTGCACCAAGGAGCTGGGAACTCAGAGGACTCCAGACCCGATCACTTAGGCACAGCAACAAGGGGCTCCGCATCTACAGAGGCAATGGTCTTGGGAGCTGCTGCCTGACTGGCTGAGCATCAAATCCACATCCCTTAAGGAGCCGTGTCACTCCATTGCCTTTATTTTTTTAAAAATCAATAGGTATCCCTACTAAGAACAACAAGTAATTTGCCTAAAATCAATGGCACAAGACAGCCCATAGACTGGAGTATATTAAAAAGCTAAGCATGTGCTAAGAATTTTAAATTTAAAACAAGCAAAATGAGGTGAGTGTGGAAATAACACCCCGTAACTTTGCATACTAAAATACTAAGAGCCCATTTCCTGTCTACAAGTTGTACGGCCACATCTCTGTCTTGAATATTTTATAAATTCACAGCTTTCCTCAGTATTTTACTATTGCTCTAATAGTAACAACAATAATAATAATTCATGCCGGCCCAGGCTGGGAATTGCTTATGCATAATAACTAGTTAGTTTTTACTTACTAAAATTACCTTTATCTTTCATAAAAATAAGATGTTTGAATTAAAAAGAAAAGGCAAAACAATGGGGTTTTTTTACCTCTTATGCTTAGAATCACTAATGCCTCCACAACCGTTTCACTCAGGTACTGAACTCTGCATTTAAGATGGGGATCAATACATATTCTTAGCATGCTTATCATCAAAGCTCCACTAGTAAATGTAATGGCCTCAATCTAAACAGCCAATCCAAGACTGCTCTAAGACACTTTTCTGCACACAATGTGGTAGAGGTTTTTTGGCAAAAAGAGTCTAATTCAGATTGGAAGGGACCTTGAGAGACTCCCAGTCCAACATGCTCAGAGTAGGGTCAGCCCTGGGGTCAGACCTGGCTGCTCCAGTAAGGTCTTGGAAACCTCCATGGGTGGAGCCTGCACAATCTCTATGAGTAATCTGATCTACTGTTTGGCTGTCCTCATGATGAAGGTGATTTTCCTTATATTCAGTCTGAACCTGTCTAGTTTCAGCTCACACTAGCTGCCTCAAGTCCTCCCACCACACACAACTGTGAGGAGCTGGGCTGCACCTTTGGACAACCTGCTTGTCCTTGAAGGCCGCTCTTACAGGAGGACCATCACCATGCAATGTCATCATGCTATTTTCTGTTAGCATGCCTGTTTTCCAGGTTTGAACCCTGAGCGATACATGTTTGTTTTTTTAAACTATACCAGCTAAATTTAAGACTTCCTCTACACCTTATCTCATACTTCGGGAAGGCAGCAGCCATGGTTACCTGCCATCCTATCAAAGCAGCTGTGTTAACCATCATCAGACCAATCAAATTATTTATATTTTCCTTAAATAGCTGAAATGGGAAAAGTCTAGCTTGAAGCTGAGCATACAAATCCAAAGCTAATAAGGAGGCAATTTATTGATACTACTAGTGGGAAATAACAGAGCATGCCTCGCTCACCTCACAGCCACGGCACAGCCTAACATGTGACATGGGACACCCCATCACTTTTAAAAGACAGTTTATCTGATGAGGACCAGGAATAGGGAGGCCTGCTTCCTTGCGGATGGCTGGCTGTGTCCCTTACCATGCTCTTAGGGTGCTTCCAGCCCCCCCCCCACCTCTGTTCTCCCTAAACTCCCAGCTTCCTCCTGTACTCCACCTCCCTCCTTCCTTCTCCCCCAGAACACCCTCCCACGTCTCCTAACTATAGACCAGGAAACAACTCACACGATAAATATAACTTGATCAAGCTGTGCATGTCCTGGAGGACCAGCCAAAATGTGCATGTGGCTGGCAGACCACGCTCAGGAGCGGCTCAGTGCACACTCTAGCCTTTTCCTTAATGGGGTAGTATTTTGGATCTACCCAGACACCGATTTTTGCATAATCACTGAGAACTTTGCACTATATCTTTGAGATGTCTGCTTCTAGCAACTTCACTTGAAATTGGACAGGGTGTTCAAAAGTTATTAGGGTGCGAGGGTGATGCTGGCAAGAATATGGATAGTGCAATTATGCAAAACCTCTTCCCTTAAGAAAACAAGCTAAAACTAACAAATGCAGATGAAATAGTATGATCTCTCAGGATTAAATATGCAGTGTTATGTAAAAAAAAAAAAAGTATATGACTTCCAAGACATGAATGGTTTTAGAAGACATCTGAGCAACTGGTTCTACAAGGGCAAAAAGATTTTCTGGTTTCCAGCTAGACTCTCTGAGATCCGAACATTTGCTGGAATTAGAAAGGATACACCAACCCCCTTCCCCCCTTCCCTTTTTTTTCTTTTTTAAAGTAATAATCACCTAATGCCACAATCACCTCTCCTAACGGGAAAAAAAAAAAATTGCAATTTACTGTACCATGCAGCTTCAGCAAACTTGCATGTGCTTGTAAAGATAAGATCACATTTTAATAAACTAATGCACTTGCATCTGTGGGCACGCTGGTTAGATAGATATCACCTGCTTGATATTGATATTGGATACCTGAAGATTTTACATACTGTTCAAACCTTGGCACAGCAAGAGATAGCACAGGTCACTGTCTGGGGCGGTGGCAGCACGCAGCAAGAATAGCCACAGAGACAGCAGTGTCAGCAGCTGTGGAGGTACCTAAGCCGTAAATACTCCTCTGGAAGAGTTTCTGACAAGAGCAGAAACTGTCTCTTCTCCTTTGGGATTTCTCCTCGGCAGCCCCTCAGCAAATTCCGGCTGGGAATGTGTGTGGCCCCACTCAATCAATTTGACAATTTCACCATTGCATAAATCAGGAATTTCTCAATTCCAATAATCCTGGGCTCCCTAGGGCTAAAAATAGACCCAGTCAATAGGAGGGCAGGGTATTTTGAGATACTTAAGCTTCTGCTCCTGTCCACAGACAGCCACACTAACTATCACCCCAAAACATCCAGTTCAAATGTTATTTTTCAAATGCTGAATACCAAAAAGGAAAAAAAAAAAAAATCTAAAGAAAACACTGACTGTGTATTGATATGCAGAGAGAGAGGATTCCTCTTGTTCTAAAGGAATTGCTTTTATGCATTTCCCTGTATCTTTTAGTACATGAGAGCTCAATCACCAACAGCACTTTCAACACTCAAGGAAAATCATCAGATTTCAGTTTGGACTGAGTTAAAAAGTATTTTCCATCTAGCATCACAATGTGGAAATTCAATTTTCCTATGCAGGTCTATCTGCTTCCTAACTTCTCTCATAAAGTAAAAAACCAGATACCACAGCTCCATTAAAGTAGTCCCTTTGCTCTTGCTGTAATATGTACCATCGCACACAGTCTGTAGGACTACACATGCCTACAAAGTTAAGCCTATGTGCAAGGACTTAGGGGATTTAGTTAAGCCTTAAGAGTGACTACTCATAGATTTTAAAAAATGTAACTTAGCATTTTATTTCTTCCTTAAGGTATATAAAAAAGGCTTCAAACGTTTTTTGAATTTTGCATGATTTTACATCTAGAGTATGTTGACTTGCAAAGATATATGTTTATGAAAAAACAATTCCTTTAGCCTAAGTATAATCATGTCTAATTTTATAGACAGAAATGGAGATCAGAATAAGATCTCTTTATCTTGAAAATAAGGTATCCTTGAACTGTTTAAGAAAGTGAAAAATAATTTCAAAAGGACCGAACTCTACTAGTAAGACAAATATTAAGGTTTTGATAAAGAGTTCAAATGCCTCAGACTTCACTTGTTGCCATACACCTTACCAGCACAAAGACCTAAAGGAAAAAATGTACTTCAAAAACTTCAAAAAACCTCAAGCATTTCTTGTATCACACTTGAAATATTTCAGCTGTTGGATTTCTTCTCCTGGGGAAAAAAAAAAAAACACCAAAAAACAGACAAAAAAAAACCCCAAAACAACAACAACAAAACCCCAAACCCAAACAAAAACCACCAACAAAAACAACTCAGAAAGTTTGCTGAGAAATTAATTCTGTATTTCTAAAGCCACCTTGCAAGTCCGCCCACCAAAGTTAGTGAGTGTACATACATATTTATACGCACCTACACACTTCCGTTTCAGGAAAAAGTAGAAGGCAAATTCACTTTCTTATTTTAAAGCAGAAAAGGAAAAGGGGGCAAAAAATTCTCAGGTGACTTCAGCTTGATTGAGTTTCCTACAAGCTAAGAAAACCCATTAGCTCCTCTTCTAATGATTTCAAATATTTGTAAGAAACTAAAAGCTGGTAATATAAAAATGATCATTTTAGTCACAAAGTTACAGAACTGCCTGTAACTGATAGAAAAAACAGAAAAATATTGAAGAAAAATGCAAGTCTTACAAAAAGATGGAATGTTTAAATGATGTAAGAGTCTTAACACTAAAGACTTAATAGGAGATATTTATTTAAATGGAAAAAGACAAAATGTTCTACTGAAGAGCACATTTGCAATGTGCAAAGAGCGCTGAATCTCTCAAGATGCTCTTTCAAACAAATGTTGAGAAGGATGGCTATGGAGAATGGTTTAATAATTTGCTTTGCAATATCAAGGGAAGTGTACTCAATATTATATTGCTCAGAGAAAGAACTCAAGCAGATATTGCAGACACCAAAAAAAAAGACACTTATGAAATTGTAAGTCACTTGACAAACATCCTCCAGATTAACAAATAAGACAAAGAAACAACAGTTTAAACTAATATCAATTTATTTTATTTCTGTGTTTACTGCCTTGAAAATAATTTGAGAATAATAGGGAAATAAAGATTATTTCTTCCGCAATTATGTAGCTCCTTCTCTTCTTCTTTTCCCATTTTTCCCCTTCATTGGCACTCAAAATTTAAACAGTTATTTTTATCTTAAATTCATGTTTGGCTACCAGTGTCGATCAGTAAATCACAGGCAACTGTGGACAATGAGAACCCTTGAAATAAATCTTCACTCTGATGCACACAGGTTAACTTCCATGGAATGAGAGGCAGCCAATGCGTAGTACAGGGGAAGACCCCCATGGAATGAACATAAAGAAAGCAGAGGGAAGCACGATCTCATTTAGATAAAATTTCTCAAATGCCTGATTTCTCTTACATGGGTGGTGATGCTCTTTCCAGAATGCAAAGTCGGCTTGTGCAGAGCTCTAAAAACCATGCAGCTCCTCCCACGAAGGACTAGATGCAGCCTGCCATGCACCTCAGGATGGGTTGCAGTAGCAGAGCGGAGATTTAACTCCGCCTGTTTGGAGAAGTCAACATATTCGCAGATTCCCGATTATAGAAAAAATGTCTCAAACCTTTATGGAGTCTCACAACAGAGCATTACACACAGTTAACTGATGGCTGGGCAGCTTTAATGCACCCACTCATCACAGGGTTTGAGTGTTTTCATGGACGACAGAAGAGAGCTGTGTAAATTGCAGGTGGAAATACACAGTGACTCAAGGTGACACGGATTTTTTTTCTGGGAAACAATGTACTCCACCATTAAGCTTAACTTGATTGAACCGTGAAAGAAGAGAAGAGCTTGAAAAGAGGCAATTTTCTTCAACTTTTCTCAATAGCTCAAGAGCAGAGAAAAATAGCCATTGCAGAAGTGATGCCAGCAAAGGAAGGTAAGTTGCTTGACTGCAGGTCAGTTGGCAAGAGAAAAGTCAACAGCGGTGTAGCAGAACAGCACTAGACTAAGCAAGAAGATGGGCATGGCACAGCATCACTTCCTGACATACCTCTTTCCTCACCTCCTTTACAATTCCCATTAAAGCCTTCAAGCAGACATATGCCACCTTATGACCAAGCTTGCTCATAAGAACAGGACTGATATTAAACTCCCTTGCTTTGGAAACACCACTTCGCAGTGAAAAGGTAGGCAAAGATAACCGCACAACTGACAGTCAAGCCCTGAGATGTCTTATTTTGCTCTTGGTGGCCTGTGAAGGAAAGTCACCACATCTCAGCACATGGACTAGACCCTGCAACATCCACACCACACATCGTGGTGAGAAAAGAAAGACCTGTCCTCACTGGACAGGTCTTTGCTGCTGGGATGCCTGTGTGCCTCAACAGGGAGCAGCCCAGCGAGGACCAGGCAATGGGCTGATACACTGATGACTCCCACAACAATGCGCCACAAATCTTAACATGCCTGGGAAAAAGCCATAAAATCAGTTACATGACATTAAAAAGGAGTAAGAGATATACTTTGGCAGTGAGGAGCCTGGCTGACCGCACCAGAGGAAACGGGCGGAGAGGACTGTAAAACTGACCACGTTAGCCTTCCTACAGAAAGTCACCTGCCCATGGGAGCCTTGAGAAGATGCTTCATCTCAGAGTTGCAGTGAATCCAAAGATATTTGGTAAAGGCCCATTATTTGTAAGTCCCACTGTATAAAAAAGGCCATCAACATGATGTAACAAGTCCCTTATGTACTAAGGGTGCCCACCGGTGTGCTACAGAGAAGGGCAGACCCAATGTACCGGGAGCAAGTGACCACCATGGCCACTAGCATGCCACAGCTCTCAGCTCTCGAGCTGGATGCCCAGCAGCCATGAACTGCTATGAGGGTGACCTGATCTGCTGTCAGCAAGTCCCTCTGCCACTGCTTTCTGGGACACTCACCCCAGCCAGGCCACCTCCCCACCTGTGTGTGTGCCAACCAATGTGTCAGGGCTCCCAGTCCAGCTGGGGCTTGCTGGGCTTCTTCCCTCTTGCGGACTTCACACTTTCTTGGCCAATTGCTTTACAAACAAAAGGAAAAAGCATGGGCTGAATTAAATACGCAGATTGCTAGGATACCTTGTGTAACTGCAGAGGTGAAAAGTACGTTGTCTTGTCCCTCTGCAGAGGAGGAGTGTTTACCCACCCTCAGCAGCACTGCTGGAACTTCAGCTGCGTTATTAATAAATCATCAGCTTTGCTCCAGGGACGAGCCAGCAAGGGCTGGAGTCTGGCACCAGATCTCAACTCGCTGGAAAGTTGCTAAAAACACACAGAAACTTTGCAGTGGTTTAGAAACTTCACTTACTTGGAACTGCATTACAAAGTGCAAATTAAAAAAAAAACTCCTAAAAATAAATTTGCATTTCCAAAGAAGAATCACATACAAAATCCCCCGTACTATCTATAAACACAAGAGAAGTGGCAAACAAATTATCAGGATGAAAAGACACCACATCACTATGGGACCACCTACAGAAAGCAACCGAGTGTGCCTGACCTGAAAAGCAAAAGATAAGCAGGCACCTTTCCTACACTTTTCCATACCCAGTACATGCTCCTCCTCTTCTGGGAATTGGTTTCTTAACATGAGTGATATGTTTCAGTTTCTGCCTTTTCTTGCAGTCCAACACACTTCAGATTTCCCTCTTCAGGGAATGGGAAACCAGCACTACCAGCAGGAAGAGCAGTGAGACCCCTGCCCTGAAGCAGTGGGACATGAGACTTACAAGTGAGAAATATCCAGAGAATCAACAAACTAGATCAGCTTCAAAAAAAGCAGCAAGAAGGGTGACAAGAGGTCCAGAAATTCAAGCAAGAGGAAAGAATGAAGCCCTGGTACCCCAATAATCACCCCCAAAACCTTTTCTTCTTGCTGAAGAGCTATCTGTTCCCTTTCACCTGGTATTAGGAAGCTTCCAGAAGATCTAGCAAAACAGCAAGAAGTATAATGCAGTTACATTTATCTCAAATGGTAGCTTACAGAATTAGGCAGCTAAATCACGGTTATGAGAAAAGATAAGACACATTAGGATGCCTTATTACCTTCGCTGAATGCTATATTCATCTAAGTATTAGAATGCGTGATTGTGGTCTTGAGAGTGCTTATACCTTCTCAATACTGTGGTGAAGGAGCAGATAATTATTCTCTTCCTTAAGACAGATTTCAGCTCTGACTAAATAAAATTCTAGGTTAATCTCAAATTAAAATACCACCTCTAGGTTTTCCAAGGCATATATCTGTGACTTCTAGGGGAACACACATACTGCACTTTCTACCATTTATTATACTGCAATGACATTGTCAGTGTATTCCAGTGTCCATGGTACCTGTCTTCATCAGTGTCCTGCAGTGACACCAACCTCAAGTACATGGCTGCATCTACTTTTTCACACAGCCTTCTTTCTCAGACAACAAATAGCCAGTTGAATGTTATCTCTCTTAACCCCGAGCTAGTGAGTGGTAGCACTCTAATGCACATTCATCTATTTTCTGGCCTGAATGCAACATATTGCTTCCTTTTGGGCCTATCCATAGGGCTGGCTCTACATGATCACATTAGGAATGGCTCTGCTAAAATCATTAATGGATTTATTGGTCTTCTTGTGCGACTACACAGCATTACTCCCACTCTACACAGAATAAACTGAGAAGTGCCCTGCAGTTTTAGGCTGCAGATCTTTGTCCTCCTTCAACTTTGCCGTTGCATCCACATGGCCCAGGCAGGTGCTCCACTAGACTCCTACTGCTCTTGGGTTTTGGGAGTCCAACTACCTAAGGGCTAGTGGTGAAGATGCCATTTTGGGGACTCACTTGTTGGTCTCCAGAGGAGCTGTGAATGCCTGACCAGGAGGCCACCTTCTGCCAACTCTGTCACTGCCTGCCTCGCTGCACCAACACTCTTTGGATGGAGGCCTGACCCCTCCAAATGCCATCCCCTCTCCAGAGAGCTGTCTGTGGCATGCACCCACTGAGGCAGAGGAAAATACAAGCAGAAAGAGAGCTCATGCTAATGTTACCTGGACAGCACATTTCCAACGTGTTTTCTCAACTCTTGGCTCCCACCCTCACCTGGGTGAACTCCCACCTTGTCCCAGCTCTCCTTTCCTCTGCCTCCCCTCACCTTCAGCATCGTCTCTTCCCTGCTCCCAGCACCTGACACCAGACGGAGCAAACACAGAGAGAGCTGTGCTTGGTCTGAAGCCAGCTCAGGGCACGCAGAGCCTGTCTGATCTGCACGCCAGCCTGGGCACAGCCTCTCCTAGGCATGTGTAGATGGTGAGTCTTCACATTTACTAAAAGACCAAATTTGGGTGAAATTTCATAAAAATAGCATAAGGCAAATTACTGATATCAGAACAACACTTCTGCTGCTAGATCTAGAGGTTTAGCTGTAAACAATGAGAAATCAAGTTTATTATTGATCCAGCTTTAAGAGCCCCTTAAGAAGGAAAAACAAGGTATTTACATCTCAGCTGTTTCTCAAAAATGGTTGAAGTGTTTCGCTAAAACTTTAAATAAACACTCTGAGTCAGTCACTCATATGTTTCAGCCCAGATAATTGCATTTTGAGAGACTTACAAACCGCAGAAAAGCAGGATATTACTTGGAAAACGGTGGGCAAGATTAAATCCAGGTGATGATGATGGCACGCTGATGGTAATAAAACAGTCATGTGTGCCTCATCAACACACCCAACCAACCGCTAAAGACCACAGAAACTCCAAGCACTTACGGAGAAACAGAAGTATTTAAACACAATGTCAGTAAAGAAAACATTCAGTAACATGTTAAAAATGAAATCTGCCGTGACATTGGTTCAGAAATACTTTAATGCAAGTGGTCATCACATGTCCCAGCTGATGCACTTTACAGACAGAATAAAGAGTTACCGAACAGCATTTTGGAGAATATAATGCCTATAAGCATATAAACATAGTTTCAAGGCAAACTCTGTCGTATTTCAAATTGCACTGAAAATGTACTAGTGAAGCAAGTCTTCCCAGTGTCACATCAAAGCCCTAATAATCTATGCAGAAATAAAAGAAGTCATGACCATGTGACATGAACAAGGACTTCTTCTCTGATTTTCCTTCAGCATTTTGAAGATGATACCTTCCCACCCTGATTCTTGGCAGGTAAAAGAAGTTCATCGAGTATTGACAGGCTATTACAAGACCTGCTATCAAATATTCAAATACACCTGGATAAAGGAACCACTTTTGTAACTTTTTCTCTCTTCCTCTTAAAGTTTCTACAGGAGAGAGCAAACTTTCCTGCAACAGTAACAAACTGACTGTTTTCAGTGTCTATCTCCTGGAAGCCTTCACAAGTTTGGCACCACTCACATCTGTTTCTCAAGAGAAACCAACATGGAGTCTGAAACACCATTTGCCAAGCAGGAACCAAAAGAACACATAATTTATTACTTTCTTTCTGGGTAAAGTCTTTTCACTGCCTGCATCTTATCTGAGCAGCAGTCACAAGACAGAGATTCCCATCAAATATCTTTTTGTCAAATGCTTCCCCCTTCATTTGGGTGCCAAGGAGGAAGAGGCAGGATGAGATCAGAAGCCAAGGGCACAGCCAAGGCTTCTTTTTTTATGCCAAAGTACCAAAAATAACCAAATGCGAAACTCTAGGTGAAGATTACGCCACCTGCGGTTGACAGACCTTCTCCCTCCTTGCTCCTGAGCTAGAGTGGAGAGAACACAAACACTGACAACTTCCCCCTCTGGAGCAGGAAGGAGAAGATCACAACCACCAAGTCCTCAAAACTGCACACACACTTTGAGAAATTATCTGGCTCACCACCTGACCTGGCAATGTGGATGACTTGTGTCTTCATCATTCCCAGGAGAATCATTCATCACAGCTACACTGCAGGACTTTGGTTGGAATATTCTTTATAAATGTCACAAGGCTGAAGAACCTATTAAACTCCACAAACTCTCCACAAAACAAACCAAAGTTTTATGGAAGAAAAAAAACTCATAATGATCTCATGCTTTTCAGCAGAGTGGCTCTTTCACAGCCAGGAACTGTGAAGTATTTGTTTCTATTTTCTGTTTTTATTTGTCTGATATGCACATCATAAACTGATTACCATTGCCATAGCACATCAAATTCAATCTGAAGGACAGGTTAAAATGTAGTATGGTATGAAATGTTAGCCATAATTGAAACAATCTATTCAGATTTTTCAAAAAGCCTTTGTAATTGCAGACAGTCTAGGAAAGAAGTATTTAAATGGCCAAAAAAAGGATGTTTTTTTTTTCCCATCCTGCTGCTTTTCAGTGAAGAAAAATTGTGATGGATGAGTACCATTCATCAGGAGAAATAGTCAAAATATGAGGTCACTAACCAGCATTAGACAGGGTTTAACCAACTCCCTTGTTTAATCATTGGGGATTCAGTGTCTGGATGGAGAGAGGGCAGGAAGGAGCTTAGACAATTTTGTGACCATATTAAAAACATTTTAGAACATTTTAACCATTTTAACCAGCCTGTAGTACCTAGCAATATTCATCATGGGTTTCCGGCACAGCAGAGGACTCTCTCAACCAACAGTGACCACCTGAAGGTTGGCGTATGTAGCACTAAGAGCTATTTTGCCACGTTAGCAAGACAAAGACTAGAGTTAGGGGTTTTTTTTGTCAAACGTGATGTAGAATCATGCCCAGAAGATACAGGTCCTGATACAACCTGTCATTTACCTTCTACCACTCATTCACAAGGCAGCCTACAAAATACCACTCTTCAGGCTGTTAAATCCCTATGCTCTGCTACACAGTAAATAAAGAAAAAAATTAAAGCAAAAAGAAAGAGCTACTTTCATAGATGTTTTAACATCTTTGGGGGCACATAAGCTGCTCTGCAGGTGAAAATATGAAGGTACCAACAGTATGGGAACCTAAAACTCATTGGGGACCCTCTGGAAGACCTCTGAGCTAGATGGAGCATCTTCATACGAGGGTAGATACCTTAAAAGCAGACTGATTAGAAGTATCTTGCCTTTCCACAACAGATCAAGTGGAATATAGTAAATAACCTCAATCTTCCTTGAAAAGTAACTTCAGTAGAAAGGAAGAAACTGTCAATGGGGAAAATGTCCTTTAATAAATTTTAAATTGACATTAAGACTACAGCAGCGCTGTTAACATCTTTAAAGAAAATTTTCTCCTCCAGTAGATGTCACCAGACTTTTTATTTATTTTACTTTACCTTCCCACACTGAAAACCCACGGTTTCACCAGCAAGTATTTATCAGTAATGGTAGTCCCAGTCTCAAAGTTTCAGTGACTAGAGAACGCCAAATTAGCTTTAAATGTCAACTCTGCTTCAAGAAGAAGAAACACAGTGAATTTTAGAGGTATTGAAGTCTCAATAGAAGGTTCATCATATGTACAGCCACCCACCATACTGTAGACCATGCTTTCTTAGTTTTCCCATGCTGTAATCCTGAGAACAATGAAATGCAGAGACAGCAAAGAATGGGGATGCATGCTCAAAAGATTCCCTTGGCTGGCTGTATTTAACAAATAAAGTGTTCAGTTTTAACTAGTTAAGGAACATTTGATTAGCATATATAGAAAAACCAAAGAAAAGGTAAGAGCTATGAAAAACAAACATCAAACAGAAATGAAGCAACCTTATAAATAGAGTTGCCCGCAAGGGAACAATTTCTGGAATGTACTCGGAGAAGCAAAGGAGAAACCCACAACAAAAGGAGATTGCAAAAACCAACTTAGTTCAACAAGTGGAATTACCAGTTTGGAGACTACAGGGAAACAATGCAAAAACACCGGCAAATCTGACCCAAAGAACTTTTCTCAGCATTTCACAAAAACCCCAGACAAAGGCCAACCACCATGTTACCAAATACAGAGTTGCTAACTGCTCATGGAGTGCTAGAATTAATAAGGAACTGAAGGTCTCAGGGTAAAGCTGAACAATTTCAGATACATCTGATCACAGTTGGAAAATGTTAAGCTATTTGAGTACCAGGCAACAATTTATATAACATCAAACAGCTGTCCGCCAATTTATCATGTACTTCTCCCAGACACACAAAGAGCTCCCAACCTATTAAGACCTTTAAAACATGATTCTAATGCCTTAAATCTACCTTTATGCTTCCTATTAAAAACTAACTCACAAACACACTAGACCCTAGATGTACAATGAAAGTATTTTTCGGATCTCTCTTACTGCAGGTAAGAGGATGATGACAACCCTGCTGTGATGGAAATCTGATAGCTGCCAGTGCTCTCCAAGACTCTGAAAAAACCCCACAACCCCCCCACAAAGCCCCTAACAGGTAATTGAGCATTTGCCAGTCTGGGATTGAAAGAGTCATTTTGCAACATATCTTCACGCTCATCTGTGGCCCAAGCAGGCACTGTGGCTCATGGATACACGTAGCAAGTTGTTTCCAGAGGCTGGTGGAGTCCCTTAGCTGTTAGACACCACACCATACTCCAGAGCAATATTCAATGTCCTGGTTCCCATTGCCTCTTCCCCCACAAACAGGTTATCCAGGATGGCTTTGTGTAGCTGCATTGGGAGGTATGGGATTGCTGGTGCTGTATACAAGCCAATGCCCACCTCTGAGGACCCAGAAAAAAAGACAGCAAGGAACCCTATGCAACCCAACCCACCCACCTCATCTTAGCACTGGAAGATCCCACAAAACATGAGGTGGGCCAGTCTGAGCTTGTGTGTTCAAATAATTAGCTATACCTAAGCATCTAAATAATGGTCTTCAGATAAACACCATCTTATATTTGGAAAGGTAACATATACAAAACAAACTCCATCTGGTCTTTTCTGTTGCTCACGTTCATGAACCAGGCTAACACTAATATTCCTATGTCTCTTTAACTAGAGAAAAAATAAATCCATACTCCAGAAGTTTAAATTTGTCTTTGTTTAAACCTGAAATAAAAACACATGCTGGCATTCCTTAAAATGAAAGTGGCTCAAGGACAGTGAAGTCAGATAAAAATATATTGCCTGTTGGCTAGTTCACCATTACCCGAGAAGGGAAAACTCCTAGTCCAAGTACCAGAGCCAGGAAGTATTTAGGACAGACATTCAGCCAACTTTAACTAACTCCTGAGCAACAAGTCAACAAAGCTCAGTATCTGTAAATGCTCTGACATTAAATAAGGGTCAAGGTTTTCAAAATGTCTAGCTCCTTCTAAAAATATAAAAAAGAACATACAGGTAGAAGGTGAATGAGTCAAAGGATAAAATTTCAAAAAGCATTAAGTGAAAAACACTAACCTTAGAGAAAATAATTAAATCAGATGATTGTCCACTTAATTACAAAATCAGTTCTGATGATTAAATGGCTAAAAGCACAGTGAAAGTAAAGTCTAACTGTGACGGGCAAATGTAGAAATTGGTTGTAAATTGTGTGAACACAAGTTCTAATCCCAAGAAAACTTTCACATTTACATATGGCCACATAAACAGGCAAAGTTAATGCCCAGGAATCTTAAAAGACCTCACTCCAAGGCTATCATTTTAAGACCATCTTCTTTAGTCCAGTGTCATTAATAACCATATTTCTATGATTCCCAGACATTTCTGGCCTCACTGCAGCATATCACAAACCTGTCACTGACTTCAGTGGTATATGAATTAGGAATACCAAAAAATGAACGTTATAAGGCAACAGAGCTCACATTTCTCTGTGTGCTTCTTAAAAATAAAAAGGAATCAAAAACAAAAAACCCCAAACAACCACTAACTTTTCAATTTTCTATATATTAGAAGAAAAAAATATTTAAGGATCAAAATTAATGTTAAAAAATAGAAGTTTCAACAAGAAGGTGTGAAAAGTTGTAGTTGTGGGCCCTTCCAGTTTTGCTAAACTATTTAATAAAACATTTACCATCTACAGTTCTGATAAGGTATTATGGAATTTGGACACCCACCCCTCCCTAGTTCTCTCCTATTCCCCTTCCCAAGCAGTGGCAACAACACTATCAAGACTTGGGCAGATTTCATTCCCCTCTGGCATCCCTTTTTTCCCCTCCAGAGTGGAAGCTGGGGTAGCTCCCCTCTTTCCCTGCTGTTGGGGTGTCCAGCTCTTCTTCTCCTCAAACATCCAGACTTTCTGCAAGTTGCATGCTTCATTTCAACACACGCTTACTGCCTCTGCGCTCAGCAGAAGGTTACAATTAGGAACCCTTCTGTAATTACTTAGATGAGCTGTTGTACACCTCTGAATTTGCCTTCTTATTATCAGAAGCAAACCACAGACTCTGCTTCTCAAGAGCCACTGCAGCTGCATACAAGTAAATAAATAAAAATCACATTTTCTGACAAATGATTCAGCGTTTAAGAAAATAAAAACAGCTGTACTGTGTTAGACCAAGGTCCATCCAGCCCAGTATCCTGTTTCCAAAAGCAGTCAGCAGCAGATGTCTAGGGAGTAGTAGAAGAACAAGGAAACCATTTAATGATATATATTGAAAATATTTTTCACATATCCTTGATGGAAAACAGAGATGGAATTTTGACAGAAGACAGGAAAAAAACCAAAAGAAAACAAAGAGTCCAACACACACACTCTTTGCAAAAGCATGAAACATTGCTTTCAAAACAAAAAGAGAACCAAGGGGAAGATAAATCTTACAGATTTCCTTCTCTTTTTTTTGGAAAAGAAGCCCACAGGAGCAAGAAAAAGCAGAATCTCATTTGCTATTCACAGAAACAGTGTAAGCATATATGGATGCACATCACTGGCTGGATAATTTTTAAGAACTCTTGACTATGAGTGTCAATAGCTCTTCTCTTGCAAATGGGTCCTCATGGAAAGCTACAGGTAGGGATTCATGTTGTGATAGGACAGCTGAGAGCTCCCAAAGTATAAATTAATGGATTTATAAATACACCTTCAAAAAGTATATACCTCAGATTGAGGGGAAGCCAGTTCCACTTAATTCCGCAGGTAGGGGAAAAACATTAAAGCATCATATTGGAAACAGACTGCACTTAGAAAAGTACAGAAAATGTGGGGACAGTGAAGTGCCCCATGAAATCAACTGGAGGTTTACAGGCTTAGTTGGACATGGGATCAGTCTCAGGAGAAGTCATCCATGGGGACACAGGCTGGAGGGGTTATAAAGTCAGAGATGCAGAAACTGTTAAGCTTTATATCTCCAGGACACCAGACCTGTGTTTTTCAGAAGCTCCAGATGAGCTTGAGTCATCAGCACATTCGATTAACTTATTTGGCAATGGAAAGAGAGAAGAATCAGGGTATGACTGAAGGTGATGACCTTGATATCTGGAAAACAAGAAACAATATGAAAGAACAAAGTATTTCTAGCCAGCGACATGAACCGCACAAGTCAGTGCAGACACAGATAGGAAGGTGTTCGGCAATAAACTGGGGATGGAGTGGGCCATGGCAGAGAAGAATATCATGAATGCTTTGATCAACCCCACTGATGGTGGAGAAACCAGTGAGAAACGGTGGATAAAGCAATTACAGCCCCCAGGGATGGATCAAACAAGAATTGTCTAGGAAAGGCAGCAAGTTGCTGTGGCAAGGCTTCTGTTGTGGCAAATCTCTACTTGCGATGCTGCACATGCTTCTGGTCACCAACATCCAAATAAAGTGGATTCAGCCTGAAGCAGGCACAGGCGAGGACTGCCAACGTGACTCAAGGAAAGGAAAGCCTGTCTTACAAGCAGAGAAATAGAGCTTGGTGGGGGTTTTTGGCTGAGTAAAACAAAGACTGAGGAGGGGTATGCCTGTTTCCAGTGAATGTCATAGAATCATAGAATCATTCAGGTTGGAAAAGACCCTTGGAGTCTCGAGTCCAACCACCAGCCCTGCTCTACAAGTTCTCCCCTAAACCATATCCCCTAACACCACATCTAAACGACCCTTCAACACATCCAGGGAGGGTGACTCAACCCCCTCCCTGGGCAGCCTATTCCAGTATCTCACTACTTTATCTGTGAAAAATTTTTTCCTAATGTCCAGTCTAAACCTACCCTGTTGCAGATTGAAGCCATTCCCTCTTGTTCTATCGCTAATTACCTGTGATAAGAGACCAGCACCAACCTCTCTACAATGTCCTTTCAGGTAGTTGTAGAGAGTGATGAGGTCTCCGCTTAGCCTCCTCTTCCTCAAACTAAACAGTCCCGGCTCCTTCAATTGCTCTTCATAAGATTTTTCTCCAGGCCCTTCACCAGCTTCACTGTCCTCCTCTGCACTCACTCCAGCACCTCAANTGGGCACACTGCTGGCTCATATTCAGCTGGCTGTCGACTAGAACCCCCAGGTTCTTTTCCGCCAGACAGCTTTCCAGCCACACTTCCCCAAGCCTGTAGCATTGCATGGGGTTGTTGTGGCCCAAGTGCAGGACCTGGCACTTGGCCTTGTTGAAGCTCATACTGTTAACGTTGGCCCATCAATCCAATCTGTCCAAGTCTCTCTGCAGAGCCTCCCTACCCTCATGCAGATCAACACTCCCGCTTAACTTGGTGTCATCTGCAAACTTACTGATTATATACTCTATGTCTTTATCAAGATCATCAATAAAGATGTTAAACAGAAATGGTCCCAACACTAAGCCCTGAGGAACACCACTTGTGACCGGCCCCCAGCTGGATTTAACTCCATTGACCACCACTCTTTGGGCCCATCCATCCAGCCAGTGCTTGATCCAGAAGAAGCTGAGGTGACAGGGAGGTGTGGCAGGAAGGAGGAATGTGGTTGCTTCAGCTGCAGAATAACAGTGGCATTCAGCTGAACGGAGGTAAATTGGCAGTGAATAAATTCACACTGGAAATGAGAAGAACACACATGA
Source organism: Eurystomus gularis (assembly GCA_013400335.1). NCBI lineage: Eukaryota > Metazoa > Chordata > Aves > Coraciiformes > Coraciidae > Eurystomus > Eurystomus gularis. The sequence continues at coordinate 79,089 of VZZY01018348.1, forward strand.
GAAGTAAAGCTATTGGAAAGTCTTCTGATGGAAGCAGAAAAAAAAATAATCTTTCCAAGAACCCCCACCCACAATTAGTATGGAGATTAGTAAGTAACTTTATCAAGGAGATGACATGGCTGCCTATAATAAAAACCAGCGTGGAAATCTCTGACTTCCACAACTCCCTCAAAGCTATCTTTCTACTCTGCCATTAACAAAACAGGTATCTGCTAAAGTACCAGTACAGTATCGAGGATTCAGAAGTCCTTGCTCAACAGAGCACTATTAAGCAAAGCACTCAAGTGGGCTCAGGTCCCTCTTGCCTCAGCAAAGCTCTGAGCATAAAACACCGCTGCAGGATGCTTAAGGGAAAAGCTTTGCTGAGCAGCAGGCAAGGAGGAGAAAATATCTATAAAAACAGGTATCATAATATATAGTATGTATCATATATATGGTATCTATTAAAAAATAAAAAATCAATCAACCTCACAGGATTTCTGAGCCTCCAATTTCACACTGAAGAGCTACGTTACAGGCGAAAACTAAAAATGGCCAGGAAAGTGTGAGTTCAGGTGCTACCGTACAACTTTCAAGGGTCAGTTTGGATGACCTGAGAAAACCTCAACAAAAGAGCATGCTTTCCTGCTCTGAAGTTAACAGAGATTACCTCAAGTTAAGACATACCCTAGCATGAAAACAAAAGCACTGTGTGCTTGATAGGTTTTGAGAATCTCTAGTGTGCTTGATTTTTCAAAAAGCTGGAAATGAAGTCTCACTTCCCGTGAGAGCAGATGTTAGACTTTTCCAGTGCAAACCGGCACTTGCAACCCGCTCTCTGCAAAGCCTTCAGCGTAGTGCTGGGCTGCGGGAATAGCTGCAAGGTGGCTAGGAGATGTCCCTTCACTCAAGGGGCTCCTCATGCAACCTGCCTCCATTTCAGGGAGCCCAAATTTAACCACCTGGGCCAACAGCTCAAAAGGGACTTAGAGTTTATGTACTAAATTAACGACTTGCTTTTTCCTGGAGAATTCGATTGCAACTTACACTTCAACCACCAAGCTGCTAGAGGTAGACAGAAGTCCCTCCATAAATGTGGGTATGAATCTCTTCTCTGTGCTGTAGAAGCAATCTATGGTGCTCTTTATTCCTCTTAATTCTACTGCTTCACCCTAATCTACCAGTTTTCTGGGTGTCAGAAACCTACAGGCAAATTGCCATTGCACTGTAGGAGTGACTCTATGTCCAAGGCAATTTGGGTCCACCAGCTCTAGTGCACAGCACAAGCTAAATATTCCATGTCTCTCCCTCTTTGTATGTGACCTATGCATTCATAGACTCCTAGGTGAATAATAAATTGCATTATAGATCCAGCCTCTTCCTTTTTTTTTTTTTCCACAAGGCTGCTCGTGGCTTAGATGGGCATACTCTCTGCTGGGTAAAACACCAGCTGGACAGCCAGGCCTAAAGAATGGCAGCGAATGGAGTTAAATCCAGTTGGCGCTTGGTCACAAGTGGTGTTCCCCAGGGCTTAGTATTGGGGCGACTCCTGTTTAACATCTTTATCAATGGCCTGGATGAGGGGATGGAGAGCACCTTCAGTAAGTTTGCAGATGAACCAGATTGGGCAGGTGTGTTGATCTGCTTGAGGGTAGAAAGGTTCTATGGAGAGACCTGAACAGGCAACGGCACAAGCTTGGGGAAGTGTGGCTGGAAAGCTGCCCTGCAGAAAGAGGCCTGAGGCACTGATCAACAGCAGTTAAGTATGAGCCAGCAGTGTGCCCAGGTGGCCAAGAAGACCAACAGCATCCTGGCTTGTATCAGAAATAGTGTGGCCAGCAGGACTAGGAAAGAGTTTCTTCCCCTGTACTTGGGGCTGGGGNACTAGGGAAGTGATTCTTCCCCTGTACTTGGTGCTGGTGAGGCTGCACCTCGAATACTGTGTTCAGTTTTGGGCACCTCAATATGGGAAAGACATCAAGGTGCTGAAGCAGGTCCAGAAAAGGGCAACGAAGCTGGTGAAGGGCCTAAAGCACAAGTCTTATGAGGAGTGGCTGAGGGAACTGGGGCTATTTAGTCTGAAGAAGAGGCTCAGGGGAGACCTTATCGCTCTCTACAACTACCTGAAAGGAGGTAGGAGCAAGGTGGGTGTTGGTCTGTTCTCCCAGTAACAAATGATAGGACAAGAGGAAATGGCCTCAAGTTGCTCGAGGGTTGGTTTAGTTTGGATATTAGGAAAATTTTCTTCACTGAAAGGGTTGTCAAGCACTGGAACAGGCTGCCCAGGGAAGTGGTTGAATCACCATCCCTGGATGTGATTAGAAGTTGTGTAGATGTGGTGCTTAGGGGCATGGTTTAGCAGTGGACTTGGTAGAGTTAGGTTAATGGTTGGACACAATGATATTAAAGGTCTTTTCCAACCTAAATGATTTTCTTGATAGACATGCTCTATATTTCCAAGACACTCAATAATTATCTATAAATATGACCCAAAGAAGGGCTTGTAAGTACAAAATCTTGGTTTTTTTCCCAGCTATGTTTAGCAAGTCTATTAGAAAGTATTGTCCCTGCTTACTAACCTTGAACAGCTTATTAATTACTCTTACTTCTGAAGGAAAAAGAGAGGATAAGTAAAAAAAAACCCAAACAACAGAGTTACATCCCTCTCATACCTTAAGGGAAAAGCAAAGGGACACAGATGTTAAACAATTTGCGTCAAATAACAGCACATCATGGCAAAAGCCACCATTTAAATAAACATCTTCCAATATCTATTTGTAATCCAGTAGAGGTCTGCTATGACATGAGTGGTTACTATGACTTGTAGACTGAAGACTTAATATTTCAGCTCAAAACAGGTAGATAAAAGTATTCCGCAAGCAGAGACGTGCTTAAATATACATACAAAGATTGACACCTTCTGATTTACCACTCACTAATTTTAAGATTGGTATAAGAGAAAGCCATACCCATAGCAGATCTATAACTAAGAAACAATTTACAAATACTGTAAATTTTACACAGATGATAGAATCATAGAATGGTTTGGGTTGGAAAGGACCTTAAGGATCATCTAGTTCCAACTCCCCTGCCATGGGCAGGGACACCTCCCATTAGACTAGGTTGCTGAAAGCCCCATTCAACCCAGTCTTGAACACATCCAGTGATGGAGCATTTACAACTTCGCTGGGCAACCTATTCCAGTGTCTCACCACCCTCAGAGTGAAACTTCTTCCTTACATCTAATCTAAATCTACCCTCTTCCAGTCTGAACCCCTTATGTCTCGTCCTATCACTACAAGCCCTTGTAAAATTCCCTCCTCAGCTCTCTTGTAGGCCCCCTTCACATGCTGGAAGGCTGCAATAAGGTCTCCCTAGAGCCTTCTCCAGGCTGAACAACCCCAACTCTCTCAGCCTGTCCTCCCAAGAGAGGTGTTCCAGCCCTCTGATCCTTTTTGTGGCCCTCTTCTGGACCCACTCCAACATATTTATGTCCCTCTTGTACTGGGGGCTCCAGAGCTGGATGCAGTACTCCAGGTGGGGTCCCATGAGAGCAGAGGGGGCGAATCACATGCTTCAACTTTTAGATTTTTAAAAGGTCTTTTAAGAGATTTTTAAGAGGTTGGATTTTTAAGAGATCTGTGCTGCATCTTCAGACAAATACAGCCTTATGAAGGAAACAAAAAAATACCACATTTAGGAAATTGTAATTAAATAAAATTCATGTACACCCCCTCCACATTCTTTGGGGAAGAGAAAGCATTTTAAAGTTACTGTATTTATATTGATAAATTATGCTTACCTATCTAAACTGTGGTCTTAACTGCACAAAGTATGAACATCAGAAATGCAAAGTCAAAAAAAGTAGAAAAGTAATCAATTTCAATAAGAACCCTGCAGATGCCATATCCAAAAATTTAAGCCCTCCCTTCAGACCACTTAAGGTCTTTTTTCATTCTTCTTTGTCTATAGCTGCCTAGCAGACTTGTATTCTATATAATTACACTGATCTTCAAGCCAGTCTGAACTAAACAGCCAGGCCAGAGAACATGCAATACCATCTGAACACCCTCATAACAACACTGGCATTCCCATACTCTCTGTACCTGCTGGTTTTTACCATCATATCAAAACAATGAGTTTGGAGAGAAGGTTGCTTCACATGACATGCAGCAGCAGCACATAGCTCTGCCTGCAGCTTTCCCCTTTCCACGTGCCTGCTTTATTCTTACAAATGTCCCTGAAAAAACAGCACAGCATTTTCCGAACTGCCTTGTGCTCTCTGCGGTCTCCTCCTAGCATCCAGAGCAATGCAGAGCATGAGTGTCTACTACTGGGCTCTGCTCCCTCACCAGTGTCACCCTCTCTTCCTTTGGGCTGCTCTACTCGCATCTCATTTCAAGAGATAAAGCAGTCTAAGATTACAAGGATGTTGGGATCAACAAAACCTGTCAGGCATATCAGTTAATTAACTTCTGCTGAACTGAAGCAAAACCCAGTTTGCCATCATTTCTTTATGGCATCTAAAGAAGCTACACGCTTATTAACTTACTGCAGTACTTTTCCATTTAATATTTCCACATTTATATCAATAAGTAAACCCACTGAATAGAACTTGGCCACGTGTACAGATACGTTATGAATTAATTGACCTTCACTTGCTACCTAATTAACCGGTGATAACATTTCTCATTTCACATAAAAATTCCCTGGCAACTTTGACACCCCCAATTCCCACATGCATCACTGAGATGCACAGCTGCTCTACAGCAAACCAAAGCACACCAAGCTATAGTTGACACAGATCACAGCAGATCTTCCTGCAGCATCCAGGAGTGAAAGGCAAATAACTAATTAGAAAGAACAGCCTTATTCAATTATCTAATAATAAACTCCTTTGCTCATTAAACACATTACATATATTGTAACAGCTGGCACATTGAAATATCTGATAAAGGAAAACCTGCTTATAGTACTATTAGTGCTTTAGGGAAAGCTAACTAGAGCTGGATTTTTTTATAGCACTACTTGTTTAAAGGATCATCTATGCATGGAACAGTGGAAGACTTAATTACACTGTAAAAAACGTCAAGTTGGGTGAAGAAAGAAAGAGCAAACTTCTCTTGGACCAGCCTTGAGTAATGCCAAAGACCTGCTTACTCCTCCACTGGGATACAGGAAGAGCCTTGTGGGCTGCTGCCCTGAAAACAAAATGAGATGCTAAGAGCTCAGGACAAAATGGCATATGGTTCTTATATAAAACAGTCACCTCTGCTTCCCAGACAGTTTGCATTTTTTTCATCAAGTGGCTGTCTATAAAGAAAAAAATGCCTCAAGAAACCTGGCAGCAGAGACGGTAACTGCAAACTCTCTCCTTCCAGATGACCTCTAACCACATATTCAGAGAGTCACACTTTCTCTTGATCTTTCTTACTGCCTTTTTTAATTTGTGGTGCTCTCTGTACAAGCTGCACATATGGTGTGAACGATGTCACCTTCCCCACCTATCATCCAGGATCCTTTCACTGCCTTGCACATCCATCTAAAGTAAGACCTAAACATGCATTCCTAATGGAAATTTCCCTTTCCTGAAGACAAAGAAGTGAAGGTAAGTACCAACAACTCAGTAAAATAAATCTGCTATTTGAAAAGATCAAAAAAAGGGAAAATATGAAAACTATGCTTATCAAGCAAGTAGAGGCTAAAGGTAAGAGGGAATGACTGCAAGCAGTCCTCTGCAAAAGCTCTGCTCAGCACAAAGACCACTAGCAGTGGTCTTTATGCATCTGATTGCAAAACTCAGCTTTGTTGTGGTTAACTGAGTTTTAAGAATCTCCTTTTGCCTGTGCTCTCTGAGAACCAGTTCTTTCATTTGGGAGGGCTTATAGGTCTCTCCCTCTTTCTCCACCTTACTATTTGGTTGCCTATTTTTACAGAACTTGCAGGAACTTAATTATCCTTGAGACTATATCTTTGTCAAAGTTGGCTGAAACTGGCCAATGGGTTCACAAGTTAGTCAGGGAGGAGGGAAAAGAAGAGGTAGCCTGACTGCATAACCCTCATTTCCTCCAGACTCAGGCTAACAACAATTATAGCCAGAAGGTTCAATTAAAGAAAGAGAACCGTAGACTTTCTCTGCATTTCGAACACACATCTGTCCACACATACTAATCAGCTAACACTGCTCTCACTGAAGTAACGAGAGTTTTGCAGCAAATTAATATTTGTATTGATTTATAGTGAGGACTGTCACAGGCTGGAACTTGAATGGCATCAACGTATTCAGCATAAAGCACAAAATCACCTTCATACCAGCACTGCAATTTACAGATGCTCACAGTATCTCCATAGCTAAATCCACACATCTCCAGCTCTACGCATGCAAACCCCACACCTTCATTTTCAGTAACACTCACATATGTTGTGTGACCAGTGCTATGAAGCACACAGGTAAGGCAAGATGCATTTGGGGAGTAGTCTGCATTCGCATGATACTTGCTATCACCCACTCCCTTAGGAAAATCACCATTAAGATACTCTTTGAAAAGCAAATTTTTTTCCCTGTTTTGTATCAGAAACCAGCTATATGCATATTTGATGGCATATGACATGTTCATATGTGCAAATGAAATAACGGAAAATTAAGACTTCAGGGGAATGGGATTTCTTTGGTCTTTCAAATGCATAGAAAACTTTCATGGTTTTTCAAATGTATAAACCATATTCTGGTTAATTTTTAGCTTTAAAATCTTTGTGAAAATGTAGTTATGGTTGCTATTCAATTTACATTTGCAAAAGGTTGCCCATCTTTTTATTTTTAAATAGACTGAGTTCACTGTCATAACATCCCTGTGCCCAGATTTTGAAAGTGAAAGAAGAACCCAGTTACATGGGTCACAACTATTTCAAATTAATGAGTTTACACTAGCTGTGAGCATTACTAATAGTGAGCTATAAAGCACATGCCAAAAATGTTCATCCCCTTCTTGATCTCCACAAGTACATTCTTCTGCTACAGAAGACAGCTTCTCCCAGTTTGTCCTATACCCCAGCTTTTCTCTTAGCCAGGTCATGACAGTGGCAAATGTATAGTCCACAATTTTACTCAAAGCAGTTGACGTCAGAGTCTCCAGTTATTACAAGAGCTAACGCTGCCTCCCAAGAAGAGCTTTGCTCTGTTGCCATAGAGAAGCCAGCAGGACCATTTGGAGCACCCTGGGACATCCTGGACCTCTGCATGATGCCAGCAGATATGACACACTCCTCTGACATGTCACTGGAAAGCCATCAAGAGCACTCCAGGGCATCTCAAATGGTATCAGATGCCTCTGATTGGGCACCTGAATCAAGCCTTCAGGAAGGCTCAGGTCCTATCCACAGCAAATAAATACACAATTATTTTAAAGTGATGGCCTAATCTAGAAAGTCGTCTTAGAAAAAAAAGCATTATACATTTCTTGACTTTCACATGTTACATCTAGCTTAAAAAGTTGGCTTTTGTTGAGTTTTTTACTCAGCTAGGGGTGAGGGCTAGGGGCCTGTTGGGCAACAGCCAATGAGGCTTGGTCTAGTGTCTGACATGCAGGATTGTATTTTTTTGGCAGACTGTGAACCAACAGAGAACATCCTAGCAGCTCAGTTAGCTTCTGAATCACAGCAGACCTGTTCTTATGGCCATCGTGTATCTTCACAGGTGCTACCAGACTGACATTTAGTAAGCTCCTCTCCTGATAACACCTAAGATGGCACATGAACCCCGTTTAGTCAGAGGCACAGCTTCACTCCAGAGAAGTGCTCAAGGCCTAAGTTGAATTTCAATCAAAAGTAAACAAATTAGTATTTACAAAGTTTAAGAGGTGTCTGGCCTATAGGACAGGCAGTGAGGCAGCAGCAGCACACCTGATGGGCTGCTAGCCCAGGCCATCCATGAAGCTGCCACAATGCTGAGCATTGTAGATCCCTTTATGTTCAAGTCAAACAAACCCAGGATGAAGCAACAGCTGGGCACTTGTAATGCCTCATGAAAAAGGGTTCATCTACACTGCGGTGGCTGCACCAGGTCATCTTTCAGTCAGGAGCATGGGACCGCACAGGGTTGTGTTGTGGAGCAATGTGTGAGCCTACAGGGTTAGAGCTGCCCACAGGGAGCAGGACAGCTGCCTTGGCCCCTCAAGCCATTACATGCACACAAGGGCGTTGCACCACAACTGCTACATCTCTGCTATGTTTTCATGCAGTTTTCCACTGCTTGTCTACTTCTTTCTTTTTACTGCTCAATGATTTGTCTTTCTAAGCATTGGGGCTATCTGACTTTTGAGGCATTGTTCACACCACCTTGCGATACAGCTCATTAACAAAGCAGATGGGAAGACAGTTTCTCTTCCCCATCATTAATTTCTTCTTTGTTGTGGTCAAGACCTTGCCAGAATGGAATCCTGGGTGGCACAGCATGCCCACAGCCACAAGAAACAGATAAACGTGGAAGAAAAGAGATGCTTGTGATTTCCTCTTGCATTTCAGTTGTGGAACAGGTACCTCAGAGTAGGCTTTCAATGATACATTCCAACTTCTCTAAAACCATGACAACTTTCCTTTTATTGCAGTGGCTTTCAAATACAATCTACCTCCTCAAAAACAAGGTGCCAGTCTTCATATGAGGAGATATGATTGGGAGATGGGTATAGTTGTCAAACAGACTTGTAAATAAACCCACCAATTCTTTTTGTGTTTGGTTTTGTTGGTTTTTTTTTAATCTTTCCAGTGCTGGGGATGGCCTGGACTACCAAGAACATGGGTCTTGTATCTGCCAGGCTTTTACATCAGGAAGCTCCCTGCATCTGAGCACAACCCTGTCTATTGTATTGATGATGCAGTCAAAGTATAACAGCTTGGGAAGAACAGCTGATGCCAGAGCTGAGAAAATGCTACGTACACAGGGCCAAGGGAAAAAAGAGCCTGGAATGAAAGAGGAACCACCTGCCAGAAAAATAAAGGAGTAGGTGGGGAGACCTGGAGAGCGCAAGCCTGTGGGAACAGTGAGTGACCTGAGTTAATAGGGAGCGTGGGGGAGGAGTGGGCACTGAGCAATTGCTCTTGTGTTCGAAAATCCTAGTGATGGGATGAGTCAGAGACTCTGATTGAATTTTGCCTTCACTACACCCACAGGCTGGTTATTATAAAGCTTAGGGGAGCAACAAAAACTACACAGAGAATCAATGGGTATATGAAACACACCCAAGTGCCCCAAAATCTGAAGAACATCTGCCAAACACTGTGCCCTTTCACCCAAGATTTCCTGCAGCTCTAATTAGTCTGCCTAGCTGCTTTTCTTCATGTAATGAGACTGAGACTGATAATTGAGTGGCAGCTGCATCTGAGATGAAGAGGTACAGCAGAGTACCTGGAAATACTCTTTGTGAGTCTTCACTGGGGCTTCTGGAAGCAGGAAGCTCCAGGAGATAGCTCAGCCCAGCAAGACCCCTACCCAGCAACTACTAAATACTTTTAGCCCTTCAGGGCAACACAATTCAGTGAACAAGAAGATATATTTGTATTACATCCTTCAGTGACCGTTCTTTAACCACTTTTTCTTTCAACCATTTCTGCTCCTAGTGCTCATCCTCCTCCCTAGGCCAGGGACCACGTAACCTGCTCAGCAAGTTCTACCACACCGTAACCAATGGTGAAAACTGCTGCTGAACACCCACTCACTCACATCAGGTTGTCCTAATGGGCCAATGGAGGCACAAGCTGTTGCGACAGGTCTCCCACTTGGGAAAAGAAGGTTTAAACTATGACAGGTCAGATGGTGACAGGGGATACACTAGTGACAGCCAGGACAGCTTCATGCTCTCAGTGCTGCTGCTGAGAGACAAACAAGGAAAGAAAACAAGGTCAGAAGGAGACACTCGACTTTTTAACAGCCTACATAACAAGCTTCAACTGATACAACTTCTCTGCTTTTCATAGTCTCCGTTTGAGGACAGAGAGTGGCAGCAGGTTAGGACTTGCTCATCTAGGTTGACTTCACGGTCAGTGCCACTCTGCTGCAGGGGCCAGCCCTCAGTTCAGCCCTGGCAGCAGCCGGGTGCTCCGGCTCCTGTGCCTCCAGACTTTGCTCCAGAACAGATAAGAAATGTCCCTCTCAAAAGAGGGGCAAATCCTAGCAAGGGGTATGGCCCCCTCCGCAGTCAGCAAACATCCATAGTTTTTTGTTTGTTTTAAAAGAGCTAAACACTGTGTAAGACAACAGTTAAAGGGTTATTTCAGTTTTGCTTGACTTTCCCCTAACCAATTTAAGCCAAGTGTCCACTTAGCAATTCAGCTAGTTGGTTTTAATCTTACCTTTAGTTAAGCCAGAAGAGCTGGCATGAAGACAGCTATGTGAACAGATGAGCAGGAGACAAACAGGGAAAAGGAAGTGATAAAGGAAATTATGTGTGCTGGGAGGACTCCAGGAGAATCACAGAACGTTAGGGGCTGGAAGGGACCTCTGGAGATCATCTAGTCCAATTCCCCCGCCAAAGCAGACTCACCTACGGCAGGCTGCAGAGGAACGCGTCCAGGTGGATTTTGAAAGTCTCCATAGAAAGAGACTCCACAACCTCTCTGGGCAGCCTGTTCCAGGGCTCCACCACCCTCCCAGTAAAGAAATTTTTCATGATGTTGAGGTGGAACTTCCTCTGTTCTACTTTGTGACCGTTGCTCCTCGTCCTATCTCTGGGCACCACTGAAAAGGGACTGACCCCACCCTTCAGATATTTATGAACATTGATAAGATCCCCTCTCAGCCTTCTCTTCTCAAAGCAAAACAGCCCCAGGGCCCTCAGCCTTTCAATGCTCTCAATGTGTTTGAGAGCACTCAAAAATGTTTTTTGCAGAAAACAAGAATAGGCGATGGACAAGGCAGGGAATACAAAGAATCCCTAAACACAGACATGGCAGAGGGGGGGTTGTGGGAGGGGTGTCTTCAGAAAGAGATTCCCCTTTCTTAAACCCCACTGTATCTCAATTTATGCTAGATTTTGCTGCCTAAATTACTAGTTTCATCTTACATCTAACACAGTTCTTCCCCTTCCTTGGGATCAACTCAAACAAGTTTATGGCTGCATAATTACTCGAACAGAGGCAAAACAAGGGGAGCTGGCTGTGATAGGACACAGGATTGGATGTAACCATCCCTTATTAGCAGCAACTCACAGTAGCATGAGGTGGGTATAAGGTGAAACAGTCTCAGGAAATAGGGTGGCATAATTTCATGTTGTATCTGAGGTCTTGCACTTTATTCTGAGTAAAAAAAATCCCATAGCCTGGAAAATCAGGCCTTCAGGAATCATACCTGTCCTGAGAACAGTATTTTCACAGAGATTTAGAATAATTGAGTCTTCTCTCATGAGACCTCCTTTGAACTCACTGAGGAGAAGCATGCCCCTTCTAGAGAAAAGGCAGTGGAAAAAACCCACCCAGATTCATCCTTAAGACAATTCACACGAGTTTCCCTTCTACTCTTCCAATACAGAAACTGGGGGTATTCATGAGGTGAGGAGGTTTGAAATGAACAACAGAAGCTGGTTTCCATGCTGTACACAATAAAGTTGTAGAAGTCCTTGCTGTGGCATGCTGTAGGTGCTCAAGGTGTGCATGCTTCAAAAAGCACCAGGACAAATAAAGAGAAAAGGCAGTCACTGAGAGCTGTTAAATACAACCACACCATGCCCAGCTCTCAATGTGTCTGTCACTACACCACTAGGAAGTAGGAGAGCACTCCAGGAAGCCACTGTATGTTTGCACACCATCTCATAAATAACCACTACTGGCCATTACTGGATCCCTGGGCTAAATGGGGCTTTGGTCTGACCCAGAGTAGCCACTGTTATTCTGACTACAGAGGGAGCCCATAGAGTTAATTCTCAGCCATCTAAAACTGGCCTTGATTGACACTTTCTCTTCATGCCCACACTTTGCAGCAACTGAGACACACAAAAGCTTCTGCCAGGTGGTGTTCTCAAACTTTCTAGAGTTTATTGGACTTTTTACAAGAAAAAACAGAGGTGGGTGAGAAAGAAAGGATGCAACTGAACTTGTTACTCTGTAGGAAGAGTGAGATTTGGATTCTGCATCCCCCACCTGGGCAGGTTTCAGCCTGCAACTTCCACATCCCCAGAGCCCACAACAACTGAAAAGGGCAGCCTGTACAGGGGGGTATACTGCTGAAATTGAGTCACCGTGCAGCAAAGCAGGAAAAAATTCATGGGCCCAGAAGGAATAAGCCACTCTGTCACCCAGAAGTGAGTCTGCCCATTTCAGTCATCCTTTCCCACCAGCTGTAGGCACAGCCCTTGAACTCACCTTGTCTGTGGACAGTGTCACACAACATAATCAGGCAATGGGCAGAAATTCAGCCAGCTACAACACTATAAACACCCATTTAGATGCTTTCTATTATAGACAAAATTATCCAGTCCCCTCTGCATATTGTTCATACCAATAGTCTGTCCAGACTGATCTCATCTGCCAGTGAGAGTAGGTATCACCTACTTCAAAGTGTGAGATGATCCTGAGCCCTTGACACCTGTAAAATATTTAGAGATCCACAGAAGAATCACAGGAAGGCAAATAACTACTTACTGCATCCCAACTCTGAGCTCACTGTCTTACAAACAGCCTGCTCACTTTATAAAGATATTTTTTTTTAAATCCTTTTTCTGAATAAAGCTGAGGCCATCTTAAACAGATGATTTTCAGTTCCAGATATTTCAACAAAGTGGATGTTGCTAAAATTTCTTTTTTTTTTTCCTGGAACCCTTTTAACTTGGAAAACAGGTCTCTGTGTACAGCCTTCAATTACCTTTTATTCTGTGGTGCCAAATGAGACCAGATAGGCATACTCTTAAAAGGCTTTCATGAAAATGCAAATGAACAGTTCACACTAGTCTGCTGCCTCAATAGATAGAACAGTTTGAAGTGTTTAGACACTAGTAAATAGATAAAAAATACAGAAAACAAAACATCTGTAGCCCTAAAGAAGCTTTCCTTTTCTTGTTACCACCATAAAACTTGCAATGACAGTATCTGCAACATACCTCCTCTGTTATTTGTATCAGCTTAGACAACATACCCTTCCTGTAGCTGACCTGCAGAAAGGGTATAAAACTGAGTCGAGAACTAACACCAGAATTTAAACCCCAGACTTGCCTGCAAACATGAGAGTCAACCCCAAGAAAATGCACATGATCTGTCAAGCTTTTCCCCTCTCCCCCTCCTAGAGACCACCATTCATTTTAATGATGGGTTTGGTTTTTTTTATTCCAGCTCAAATACAGCAAAGTGTTGCATGTTCTTGTCTCCAAACATTATTTTAACTATTAGTATTCCTTTGAAAGGATTTTGTTCTTCACTACTAGCAGGACAAGGAAGCCTTGAAAACAGGTTTGCTTATAGCGTTCAACTTTGAGATACCTGAACGTGATATATTAAATGTTATATATCCAGGTCCTTCACTTTTAAATTAAGCTAGTTGAACCCAGTGAAAAGTATAAAATACAAACAGAGCAGTTCCTGAAACACAAATTTCCCAGTTAGACAGGCTTCTTCATAGACTCTTCCCACTGCACAAACACTGCAGCATCCAAAGGGGAGCCCATAAGGGCTCCAAAAAGGCTTTGAGAAGGTTTAAGGCAGCAGACAAGTCTCTGGCTCAGGCAGCACTTCCTCAGCGCCCTCCACCTTTCCACCCACCAGTGGGGCTCTGGGCCTCACCATGGAAGTACCCCTGCGTTCACCTCAGGCCCAGTCAATCGGATTAGCTCTGAGACACTTTCAACCTCACATTAAGCTCACAGAGGCTCCTTGCCCAGTACAGTTCCAGGTGTGTTCACATGGTAAACATGGAGGGCTTCTGCTGGAGGGAGCCCCATAGGTGGAGGCAATGTTATGACTACCTAACAGGCAAGCATCTGGCCGACTGCTGCATCCATCATCCACTGGATGCACAGGAACATTTGACCTACACACTCCTAACACCCCAAAAATGACCCGTTTAGAACAGACCAGGCTCTGTCCTTCACCAAAGAGCAAGAAACAAATGCTGAGCTGCATCTCAGAAGCCCATGCACAGACCCTGGCTTAAAATCAGCAAGTTTCTGGCCTGAATCTGAACCAGGCTCATTAGTCTTTAGCTATTTCTGTCTAGCCTGAAGCATCTCACAGATGAAGGATATTCAGAGCCCAGACAGTCTTCAACAGTGAATGTTTTCGATCCTCAAAACTGTAATCAGTCCAATTGGTTGCTGTTGCAACTTTTGCTGGGTTTATAGTCAAGTACTCCAAGGACTGGTATTCAGAGCCAAAAATCCATTTTAAGTTAAAAGCAAACAGGGTCTGTTAAAGTCTGTTGACCTTTTACTTGGAAACAACAGACCTACAAATATACTTCTTTAATACAGGAAAATTTGGATTCTGATGCAATCGTGTTACTCCAGAAGCCTGGCCTAAGGCCACAGCACTATCATTGGCAGAAGTGATCCAGTGTTCTGCTGGTGCCACATGGCCTCTCTCCCTTCCGTCAGCAGCAACTACAAAAACAAGTTAGGTTTAACCACAATTTCCCAACCTGGTGCACTGTACAATCACAAAGACAGTGGTGGGAGCACAAAGGAGGACACGGCATAGTGTGGAGGCAGATGTCCCTGTCTGGGATTATTTTCTTCAGTTGTAATGCCAGCTTTTCCTAGCTTAGAACAACCCTGAGGCTACAGGCAGGTCAGCATGAAGATGCCTCTGGTCACACAATCACAGGATAGCTGAAGTTGGAAAGATCCTCTGGATGTCATCTCGTCCAATCCCCTGCTCAAGCAGGGCCACCTAGAGTCAATTGCCCAGGACCGTGTCTGGATGGCTTTTAAATATCTCCAAGGATGGAGACTCCACAACTTCTCTTGGCAACCTGTGCCAGCGCTCAGTGACCCTCACAGTGACAAAGTCTTTCCTGATGTTTACAGGGAATCTCCTGTTTCAGTTTGTGCCCATTGCCTCTGGTCCTGTCACTGGGCAACACTGAGAAGAGCCTGGCTCTGTTCTCTCTGCACTCTCCCTTCAGGTTATCTATATACATTGATGAGATCCCCCTGAGCCTTCTCCAGACTGAACAGTCTCAGATCTCTCGGCTTCTCCTCATTAGAGACATGCTCCAGAACTGTTCATCATCTTTGTGGCCTTTTGCTGGACTCTCTCCTGTAGCTCCATACTGGTGCTTTGGCAGCCTGATCCAGCTGGCAGATACTGATACCATGCTCCCTCATCTATCCTAGAAATCTGGAAAGAAGGCAGCATGCAGGAGAGCTCATATCCCTTCCCAAAACAGGGGCTCTTTTGATCAATCAGCATGTAAAGGAGAGCCTGTCTCAGTGTTTGAGTAAGCAGCTATAACTACCAGGCACCACTTAAATGTAACACACACCTCAATCTGAGACTAAAAACATTCTCTGTCTACTCTGAGTAGGAAGAAGTTTATTCAAAGAGACTCAACATACTCACTGTAATTTATTTTTACAGCAGGTACACCAAACCAAGACAGTTAAAACGCTAAGTCTCCAAAGCTCTAGATATTATGTAAATAAACTCTAAATAATTGCCTGCATTAAAGTGCGGTTCAGTGTTCAGCTAGAAAAACAGCTCTTGTTTTGTTTTAATTAAATTTTGATTTTATCTATAATTCTAGACTGTTCTGTTTGTTTATTTACATGAAAAGTTATCCTGGTTGTTACCTGCCAAAGCCTTACTCTGAAACTGTATTATTAACGCCAGTATTTCCAAAAGCTATGCATCAGATAGATTTACATGACTAATGACATAAGTCCCTCAACCGGCAGTATAAGCAAACCAAGCTAACTAGGCACATTCTTGACATCCATACGGCAATTTACAAACACTCTTCTGAATAGTGGAGGTAAGGGCTATGAGGATACCAGTTGATACAGCCAAGACCCATGCACTCACCATGATCCCTAGCAGCTTTTTATGCACTGTGAGGTCAGGCAGCATGCGGAAACACAGGGCTCCAACTCATGCGAGGAGCTGTCATTGAAGACATGTTGTCCTGTTATTGCATCTCCTTCTGCCTGCAGCAGGGTTGGCAAGAAGAAATTGGTACCTCCACCTCTGCCTGCTTCAGGCCACAATCTGGCTTCTTGGTATAATCCCATCTTTGCCAGCAATTTAACCCAACAGACTCCACTAGAAAACGCAGGATGGGAGGCCCAGGTGCGTGCTCCCTTCTTTCAGCTGGGAAGAGGGTGATGACAGGCAGTGGGATGGAGCCACACCACTTCACCCACCGGAGCTGGGCTGGAGTGTGCTGGCACCTCAGAGCAGATGCCCTCCAGAGCTGTGCTGGAGCGAGCTGGCCACTCAGAGCAGATGTCCTCCCACACCAGGGCAAAAAGTGCCTGCTTGCTTTGATTACACTTTTTACATGGTTTTGGGCTTCTCTCCGCTGAGCAATGATGTTGGTTGCCAGTCAGTTATTCACAGCAATCCCTCAGGATTTCTCTTCACGGTATTATTAGCTTCGGCTGTGACTTCAGTTTCAATTTGTGGGTGATAACCATCCCTGCACAAAAGTCTCCAGCTCTAATAGCTGGCACCTCTGCTGCAAGCACCCTACGCTGCCAGGGAGAGAAACACTGTCCTCGGGCAGTGTGGACAGGCACAGACAGACACCCTTTTGGTGCAGCAGTGGCAGCATCTCTTGCACTGCAAGCCCACCTCCCTGCCACCACAGGGGTAACAGAGCCCTGCTGCCTGCCTCCAGCCTCCCAGCCACAGCTCCAAGTCTTTACAATTGTTAAAAATTGTATTTAAAAGAACTTCTGACTCACTTTTCATAAAAGCCAATTATTGCCCATTTGCTACAGACACCAGCCTGCCTGCTTAACAACAACAACAAAAAATTATCCCATCAGCAGACAATCAGTACACAAGAACATCTACAAAGAAGCTGTTAGAGTTTATCATGCAGTAATCCCCGGATTAAGGTCATTAATAGCACTCGATAACATATTGCCATGACTCCAAAGGTGCTCTTCTGGCTTGCAGGATATATAGAACACAACCCCCTGAAAAACATTCCACCTGTGTTGTTTTTTAAAATCTTCAAAGGAAGAGAAAAAATGAGAAAATCCACAAGAAGGATGCTGAGAACAGTATCTTGCATTCCACACACAAAGTTATAATTAAAATAAATTAACATTTCCAAATAATACTGAATTTTCTTTTCATTTGCACTGTTTTCACAGTAAAGGAGTTCTTAGTAAGCAAAATGTTGATCTACAGAGCTAAATATAAAGAGCAAGGCAAGACATTCTCCCGTGCCCAAAAGACAAAGCCACAACCAACTTTCAAAATAAAGATCTGAAATGCTCAATTTCGCCCTTTAATTATTTATATGAAATAAGCTTTTTCATTCTGTTGACATGAGAACAGAAACGTATCATCACAGAAAACACTGTGTACTCCCTAAATCCCACGAGATCATTAATCTTCTTTTATGCAGTACATGAAGTATTTTCACAGAACTTTAAAAATAGTTTTCTAAATCATGCCTGATGCTGTTAGGAAGTCAGAAGTTGTTGACAGCCTAACAACATAATTGCTAAATATCCTCCAAAGGAGGGAATCCCTCACTCTGTTCTAAACTCACACTGCTATCTGCACTATCCATATATGTAATTATCAATGCTATTAATTTATCTAAAAAGTCTATCTATGGATAGATAGACTATCTATCTAGTCTAGTCTATCTATGGATAGACTTTTCTTACTTCTATTTATTTCAATGAAAGAATCTGCACTCTTCCATATGATTTGTTTCATTAGGACTCTGGTAATGGCCTAGTACTGCGCCCATTTTGTATTTTCATTTGCCACAAAACAATGATAATTCATAAAACGTACTCAGGAAAATACAATTGTCCCACCAGCTGTAAGCAATCTTGTATCCCACAGCCATATGATTTTTTGGTAAACAACATATTGACTGTAGAAAAGAAAATCCTTAGAAATCTTCCAAAAGCTTCAATAAATAAAAGTTATTGCAAAAATCATTTGTATTAACATACATTTTACTGAGAACAAATCACTTTCCAATTAACCTGGTTTAGTTGTAACTCACCATTTCACATTTTACTTTCAGTACAACGTAGTGGCATTTTCACTACACATGCAATTTTTTTTTTTTTCTTACCTTTAAGGAATCAAAGCAGGCAATAACTCTTCCATTTTCGACCTGGCAACTTTTAGGGGGGTGTGCAAATTTGCATTCTTCATCCGAG
The DNA here is from genome assembly GCA_013400335.1 of Eurystomus gularis. Lineage (NCBI taxonomy): Eukaryota > Metazoa > Chordata > Aves > Coraciiformes > Coraciidae > Eurystomus > Eurystomus gularis. The sequence goes on from VZZY01018348.1 coordinate 97,397, forward strand.
CGTGAACAAGTTCCCCTCTGAAACTGCCTGCACACTTCTAATGTTAGCCATTTTGTGTCTCTTACAGGAGCAACATTCAAAGCCATGGTGAAAAGCTGATTTTGAATTTGTAAATTGCTGTCAAGTGAATTATGCCGAAGAAATTTCCAAAACTAATGACAAAGGGAAGGAAGAGAAAAAGAAAGAAAAACAGAAAAAAAAAATAATTTCAATTTAAAAGGAAGTTTAAGAAAAAAAAAGTGGGGGACGATTAACGATGTCCAACACACACAAAGCAGAATAAACAGAGAAAGTTTATCAGCAAGCAGTCACTCATCAATCATTAAGTCCCGCTTGTAGACTTTTGGCTGGGAAAAACCATGCTCAGTCGCATTTCTGTCTGTAAAACACGTGGGCTTCTTGATTGTATCACGGATGCACCAATTTCAAGCCAAGGTCCTTCAATGCAATGGCACTCCTTGATAGAATAGTAGTTCTCTGATGGTTGCTTGCTGGTATTGATTACACAAAAAAAGCAATGCAGTCATTTGTTCATGTCTCAGGAATAATAATTATTCTTCTTCTTCCACTTTTTCTGCTTTCAGTTTTCCATCAACTAATTGGCAAATGGAGATAGCTGAGGTATCTTCCGCCAAGTGTAAGGTGAAGGCAATGTCTGGCTGGCAAAGACGGGATTTTGAGAACACGAGCGTAGCAGTCCTCGCTCATAAAAGTGACTTGACAAAGGCACTTTAAGTCACTGACCTGACAAAACAAATACAGTATCAGTTCACATGCAACTCATTCAAATCAACATTACGAAACCTATCGTACCTTTTTATCAGATATTACAAACATTCTGCCAATGCTCATTTGCATTTCTTTTTTCCAAACAAAATCGGCCTCCTTCGTGAAGTTACGCGTGACATGGGAATAACCAGTTGAAACACAGATTGCAGTAATATTCTAGGCAGCAATCCAGAAGTTGGGAATGATTTAAATAGATGAATGTGGCAGACACAATAATTAGGCGTGCTGGTTGTGAAACAATTCAATGTGCTTAGTCTCCAAAACGATATACAAGAACCCGTTTCCATTAATTTATCATTCGGCCCTTTAGATTGTGTTATTACGCTATAAGCTGTTACTCGCTGATTTTTTTTCTTCCCTTGTCTCTCCCTCTGTCTGTCAAGGGAAAAAAAACAACAAAAAATTGTCATTCCAAAATTATAGGGCAAAAAAAAAAATCCCCTTCCAGATCCAGAAAATAGAGTTAGTTTCCCTGTTAAGCTAAAGGCTATTTCATAAAGGCTTCATGAAAGGGCTCACCGTTAAGCCATCATCCTCTAATGAGTTCTTTCTAATATGAAGCAGTCTTTATCTAAAGTTTTCTTTGATTAAATTAGCTTTCATGTACCTTTACAAATACACGGTTCAGCATCAAAATCTAAGACTTAAATATGAAACTTAAGCTATTTGGGGACTATAAAATACCTAAGATATTTTACACATAAACAGATCTGAAAATCAAAGGGTTAGATACTATAAATATCTTTTAATAAATGACTATTTTACATGCAGATGGTGAAACCACAGACATGATGTTTCCTTCTACTCAGCTTCAAAGGAACATAACTTCCACTTTGCAGATACCAGGCAGAAACAGTTGATGGATTATTTTTGTGCAAGAATAAAGAAAGGGAGAAGGACTGGAACAGGTGAGGTTTTAAAATGCATCAATAAAAACAGTGCTAAAAGCACTGTCAGCTTTCCCATGCCAGAATAATTACCATTCTGTGCTTGGATTCATCTGATTTAATTGAAGTCAGTATTGTTAGTAATGCGAGTAAGAATTACACACACACAGTTTCAGGAACAGATCCCAGTTCCGACTTCCAGGGCTTCACATCAAAAGGCTTTTCTATTACTTAATAATGCCGCCAGAAAGGGGTTTACTACGTGACTGGTACCTACACCAAAATTTGCTACTGCTAGCGTGAATAAATGCTAATTGCTCAAAAATGCAGTTTCGAGTCCCACATGCAACAAGATGGGTCTCGATGATACTTGGCTAGCTTTACCTGGTCATCAGGATTAATGAGCTGCAAGAGAACTAGTACATTTCTAAATAATTCTACACAATTGTAGTACAGTACAGACCATGAATTAAATATTCCTCAAATTAAATATTCCATCAGTGTTGTCCCACAGCATCGATGAAGAGTGACGTTAAGCTGAAAACGTACAAAGAGGTGAGGAAATACTCATAACTGATGAAAAGGAAAGAGAGGGGGAAAGACAAGGCGAGTATCTCCACAAGAGCTTGTTGAGCTGATAGCTTGTTGGGCTGATGATTTAGCTGTCTAAATGTGAAAGTGGAAATATTCTCCCTAGAGCCACCCATTGCAATTCAGAAATGTCAGTAATGGTTTTCAGTAAGAGATGTGGGAGGCAGATGGAAATTTTGGGAAAAGGGTAAATGTTATATACCACACACTGCTGAAAGTCACAAGTAGTAATACTCCTTTGGGCTGCATACTACTAAAATTGACAAAGTCATTTCTCAAGTAGTAGGTGTTAAGACTGAAGAAAACCAGACATTGCACATGGCGGCAAAGCAAACAGCACACAGTGTATAAATGGCAGTAGCCAAGGTTTAAAAAAAAAAAACGTGCACAACAGAATCACACATGAGATCTGTGAGATTGAATAAATAGAAGAATTAATACCAAAAAGTGTTTGAGGGATAGAGGGTAGAAGAGGAGTGAAATACAGCATCATCCTATTTCTTACCTTCTTACTACATTAGCATTTCCTAAAGAAAGGGAAGCATGAAATGTTTGTCTCAAAAATGCACGTCTTGTCAAAAGTAACAGCACCATCCGATTTCTCAAGATGCATTCAGTGCTCCAGCAGTTTCTACTGGCAGGCTTAGGAAAGATAGAGTCAAGACCTTCCTGAAGAAGGTCATGCCTTCAGCAGGAGGCAGGTGCAAATATGGTGGAGACAGAAGAATCTGAAGTGCTTCATCCCTACCACTCACATGGCCTATGTGTTCATGACCACATCCTAGGCAGGTGCCATACCTCCTCTGCCCATCACCTGCACCAGGAGGGTAAAGGAAGAGAGGTTACCTGGAAAGCCTGAAAATGAGAGGGAAGCAATACAAGGAAAGGGAGAGGAAAGAAACTTGGGAAAGAAATTAGGGGAGGAGCCAAGGAAAGTAGAGTTCAAGATATGAGGGAAGAGCTCAAGATAAAGGAAAAAAAGGGAGTGGAAGTTAGGAAAGTGAAATGGATGTTTTTGAAAGAGGAAAGAGAGTAGAGGCTTCATGGGTAACAAGGAAAACATGATAGGTGGGGAAGAAAGATGGAGGGAGAGTGAGAACACTGGGGGAGAGAAGGGCACAAAGGAATTTTAAAAGGAAAGTAGAAGAGACTATGGTTACAGGGAAAATCCAGTGGTTTGGGTGAAAAGAGGGAAGTAAATGAGGGAAAAGAAACAAGGGATTTACAGAAGAAAATACAATAATAATGATGATAATAAAAACACTCAATAAAATGCCACTCAGGCCACAGGACATTACTAACATTATAGCCCACTCTGAGCTTATGTGTTGCAAAACTGACCCATGGAGAACATCAGGGCCTTCAGCAAATGTGAACTCTGCTCTTGTTTCCACTACTTCTAACTTCCATTTGTGTCCCAACATACCAGCCAAAGTTAGCTGTCCTGCTACAGCCCTCACCAGCCTAGAACCCTCAGCATCAACAGGATCCCTATCCCGGCAGAAGGTTTGCTTTTTGGTTTGCATGGGGGTTTTGTTTAGTTATTTTGTTGTTATTGTCATGAATGATTCCAAGTCAAGCCAACACTCCTCATTGTAGCTAAACAAACTACCAAAACTTACATATTGACAACTGAGATGCAAAATGTTCTTTCTTAAGCTCAAGAAAGCATTCAACATCACAAGTATAAAAGAACTAACGTTGGGGGTTTTTTACAACTATTGCTGTTTATTTTCAGTCTCTCACACACTTGGATCAAAGGAATTGATCCAGAATACACATGCAAAACAAATGCAGTTTTTTGTAGGCTAAGTGAAATAAATTCATGGACATGTATTTGTAAGAACTATTTAGCTTCAGACCGCTCTTTTCAGATAAGCATCACTTTCCTTTTGTGAAAAGCTAGCAAGGTACAGAGGAGTAGGAGGCTTTTGCCAAACTCATGTTCTCCTGAGAGAACAGTAAAGAGCCTGTGTTAGGCTCTAGATCTTCTCTTTCTATTCTAAACCACAAAATCATTTCTCCTTTTCCAAGTAAGAGAAAAAAATCCTGTTAAAAAAAAAATCCTGTTAATTATTAAACAAGCACACAGGTGCTAAGAGCCCCCAGAAAAAGTTCTTGTTCTGAAGAACACTAGGCAGCCAGCGTCTTCAGGAGTTGCAAGCAAGCACGAAGCCCTGTCCTGTTACAAACCAGCTGGAGCTCTCAGCTGGAAAATAGGGGCTCTTGCTATACACAAAATATGGGCTGCTCTGGTACAGTACTTTTAATTCTCAGACAGATTATGTGGCAATGGATCATGTAGTATCTGTCCAATGGAGAAGCTGAGACTTCCCAGACATGCTGTATTCATGCTTCAGTAGATAATGTGCAGTAATGAGCAAAGACCTCATCTTCAAAAAGTCAACTCTGCAGGTAATGACTCCCAGTAAAGAAGAGTTCTCTACATGGTCCCAACACAGGGAAGCACCTGCTTGTGGAAGCACCAAGTTAACTCAAAAAGGTGTTAAAGCAGCTTTTTACTTTTACTCTTAAAGAACAAAGCACTCTGTATTATTCATTACATTAAAATCTTAAGTAAGAGATGTCAAGACTGGGGCTCAATTTGTTGCTCCTGTTGTCAAAGTTCATCAAAATGATACAGCTATTTCTAGATATACATCAGAAAACTCAAGAATTAAAGTTAGAAAACTCTTCCGCTCTACCTAAGGGATTGCATAGCTTAAAGTATACAGACTCTTCTTTCCCAGCAAGCCAGATGTACTAAATATACTCAGCTTTAAAAGTTTGAACATGTATAATTGTCTGTTTTTAAAATAAGGAATAAATAAATAAATAAAAACCAAAATCCAAAATAAAACCAAAACCACTCAAACCAAAACAAAGACTGACTTTGCTATGGAAGCAGGGTGCTCTTCCTTTAGGTCACTAGCAGGGTAGAAACCTGTTGACTGTCAGAAAAGATTGCTGCCTAAATTCAGTTAAGCATCTGAATTCAAGCAGGATAAAACTCGCCTACAGGACCTACCTATGGTCACCAAAAATGACTTGCTGGATATTCTAATCCCAAACTGTCTTGATGGTTTGGTTGTCAAACCCAGCAGGCATATACTGCAACTCTTCAGAGAGACTGTTAGCTTAGCTGAACACAGGAATGCTTTCAAGAGGTCACATCTCTAATCTCAGGGAAATGGTACTGCTCAATTTTAAGTCCTTGACCCAAAGCAGGTTGCTGCTACAACTTTTATATGCTTACATATAAACAAAAATTCATGTTGCTTACTTCCAGAGAATCAGGTCCATAGTCTTAAATTAACTTCAAGAATCTTCTAACAACAAAACAGAACAACGACCCTGCAGTAGACACCAGACACCAAAGGATTTCAGGTTGAAATTTTAAGCTCTGGCTGGAAGCTAGAAGCATTGGAAAACAGGCTCTCTACCCTTAGACACGGTAACCACAAGTATATCACTGGCTTATTACAATGTAAGTTCATGAACCAGCAACTTCTTAACCACATAGTGCCTTAACTCAGGTTCTCACGATGTTCCTATTTGTCCAGGAGATAATTTAATCTGTAAGAAATAATACCCTCAGTTCAGCCACTCCCCTCAGCCTAGACTTTGTATTTTTGAGTCAGTGATTTTACCTGGAACAGGCAATGTGGGACAAGATACAACCATTCCCACGTGTCCCAGGACATCCTATGACATCCAAACACAAGGATTAACCAATGTGCCCCACTCCTACAGATGCATGTTCAGACTACTGACAAGCACCGTGTTCCTTCAAAAAGCTGCTTCTTCTCCAGCAGCTGACCACATTTGCAAAGGAATCCTGCTTTGCAGTTCACTGTGCTTATACCCAAAACCTAGTGGAAATATTTCCTGTGCAAGTCTAATACAATCCTTCTATAATCAGATCAAGTTAAGTATCTTGAACGTTCACAATGGAGTTACAGATATTTGAAGACTGACAACTGAGCTGTCATGCTTAAGGCCAGGAAAAGGCATTCATATCTCGTGATATGGGTGTACCTCTTGTTTGCAGATGCACGGTGGACTCCACTTTCAAAGCACTCAGGACACAGCCACACGTTTAAGAAACACTGGCTGGTGAGACCATTTCAGTTTTTCAACTAAATCTCATTGTTACGTTCTTTTAAATGTCATTTTTCCCTATTGTTAGTGCTTTGCATAGCATTCGAGGCCTCCAAACCAAAGAAAAGACGCACACCAAAGGACTGCCACAACCCCACGAGCACACTCCAGCATTGCTTTCAATTCCAGCTACCTACCATTTCCTTGACTCCCCCGCACTGTTTTCTCTTGCCCTCCCTCAGATTCCCTGCTGAGGAAGGCAAGGCTACAGCTTAATCCTAGGCTAAAGCTGGATCCGTTAGGATCTGCCTCCCCAGGTGCAGAACAAAGCCAACACAACAGCATAAAGCACCCTGTGTCATGTGTGTTGGTCAACTCAACCAAGATGTGCCCACCTGCCCATGCCCCACACGTGAGGGAGCAAAGACCAGAGCAGGCATGACAGGGCATGATGGCATGGGCTGCAGCCCTCCTCCTTCCCCTGCACCTCACCTGCAGCAGGTCTGGCTCCTTATTGGAAGCTCCTGTAACTATGATGCTGTATCCCACAGGATGTGCTCCCTCTCCCTGGAAAGCAAGACTGACTCAGTCATTGCATGCTAATTTAAAGTCTCACTGGACAAAACCCCCCACTAACCAATACAGAGAGGATCTTATGTCGAAAGATGCTAACATGAATGAAACTGAAAAATAAGTAATTTTAAAGGCAAGTAATCTGACAGTCTGCATGCTTGTTAATCACATCTGAATAAATTACATTCTTAAAGAGAGAACATACAGCAGATTTTCATGTGGTAGATAGCCTTTTCTTACTCCATCAGCCCACCACATTAGGCAACAGGACCAGGAAATGATGCGACAGCACAGAGGTATCGTTCATCAGTGAGTACTATGCCATCTTTGTATTCTTCTCTTGAACTCATTTCTAACATTCATATTTTTGATATATAACCTAATACTAGATACCTAGTAAGACTGGACAATGTATGGTAGAGTTCAGTAATATCTTTGCATAGTTCAGTAAAATTACAGCATTAAAACCAGAGTCTGGCTTCTGGCTCTTTTCCGAACTGTTGTGAAGTCACAAAAAATAATAGTCCCAATATTCAAGAAACAAGAGAAGCCAAAACAGACATCCATGAAACATCATCCATTCTTTGATGGCCAGTATGTATTGAAAACCTTTCTGCCACTGCAACATTTTGAAGAAAACACATTCAATCACAGTAAAACATGATGAATGCATTTTCTTCTACGAATTACAAATGAAACTTATGAGCATTTCTTTAATAATTTTAAGCATTTTTTCCACTTTAAGATGTTAAGCAGCTGCCATTAGGCATTGAGCAAATCAACCGTGCTCAAATAAGAAGCCAGAAGCAGCCCACTGGTTTGACCAGGTGGCTGGGAGTGAAAAATACTAAAATTCTCATCCGGGTTCCTGTATTAATTTGACCTGAACTCAGTGAAGTAAAAAATGTCCTGATTTACAAAAGAACCATTATTTATTTTATTTGATTGACTTGGAGATAACTATTGCAACATCTCTCTTTCCCTGTTATACAACCAGAGATGAGGACTTGTCAGCTGTAATTCCGATGGGCACTTTACCCAGAGTCAATCCTAACTGTTTTAGTTAAGCTGAGAGAAGTCCAGGGACAGGTTAGAAAACACCGGGCTGTTTTATATAAACTGAGCATGACCTCCAAACATCCATTTTGCTAAATGAGCCATATTCTCCTTGTCAAGATCACTAACGTGCCAGGATCAGGCTTTTTAGTATGTCCCACACTATTTACAGTGTGGCAACAAGCTTATTATTAAAACCCGACGGTTCACTTTGAAGCTGCCTTTACAATATAATAACACTAATGTCCTTTGTCCCCAGGGAAGCAGGTGAGGAGGAAGGTGTACCACTGACTGTGAAACAATACACAGCCTGGGACCTTTTCAGCCATCCACTGTATTACTTTGCTAATGGACCATGAAATACTTCTGCTGAACTTTACGTCTGTAGATGACTGGAGCCCACAAGAGTATTTTCTAACATCAAAGTGCTTCGAAGTGACGCTGATAAAACTAATGCTCATTATGCTTCAGTTAAAATGCAGTTGCAGAAAACAGTTTTTCTTCTTCCAGCAAACTTTTTTTTTTTTTCTTTTTTTTTTTACAATGATATTCATCCTACTCCACTTAACCTTCTCCTCCTCTCTTAGTCTGTACCTTCTCTCACAGTCTATAACTTAAACATTTCTCATTTCTAAGCCCAAACAAATCTTATTCTATCCTCTAGGTGTATGAATTCCATACACAAAATACTGCTCCCACCTTGACAAGAGGGCAAAAGCAATTTCTGTTTCTGGGCCTCTGCGAGCAGAGTTAATCATCCCTGGCAGCAATGACGCTATCACTTGGCCTCTTGTGCACACAAATGTTTTGCTGTTGGCAGAGTGCACCACGTAATAGCTATTAATCAAACCCGATTCCCCAGGGAAGGGTACCCCAGTACATTAGGAGCTTCTACTCACACCCAGCTGCAGACATGCATTGTGTTTATTTTTTTTTTTAGGACTGAAAATATTTATAGAAAAGTTTGCTTATGTACTGTGAAATTTTTATAGACTGGCATGGAGGGAACGTGTGATCAAATGACTGTTCTCACCTGCCAAAGGACCGATAACATGCTGTTACACAGGAGCACAATTTAAAAGAGCTCAGGCTGTTGTCGATTTTCTGTTTTTCTCTACTCTGATTTCGCACTAAGACGAGAGGGCAGAACTCTTACCCAGATATTTATGTGACAAACAGCATCCCTTTGCACTGAAAGACAAGGATATGTCTGAATAAACCAAGGACTCCATGTAAATTAAGATACATTGAATTTGCAAGCTGAAAATATGTTTAAGACTGCCAAGAGTGTTATTAATAATATACTCCAACAAATTACCCAGGTCTGGGAAGTTGCATGGCACATCCAAGCAAAGCTCCCGAGGTGAGGGCAGCAAGAGCACTATCAAATGCTATTAACTCCAACTGGCTCTTAAGTGCTAAACACATTCTGCTGAACAAATTCCCTGCACAAAATCCAAGCAGCATCACTGTTCTGAGATAAAATACCTGCATTTCTGTGCTGTTTTCTCCACTTGTCTTTTACCTGAGAACAGGATACCGAAGCACCGAAGGATGACTTTAAGCAGGTCAGCCAAAAAGTCCATCTTGCCCAATACAGAATCTCCAACCACTGCCACTACCAGGTATCTACAGAAGAGTGCAAAACCAGGGCAAGCAGAGCGTGATAATTTACATAAGTCTTCTTCTAGAAATCTGTAACTGATATCTTTGTATTTAATATGTCTCTTCGGATTTTTCTACCATGAATTTGCCTACTCCCTTTCGGAAAGCTGCTCTGTCAGAAGCATCTTTCATCACATGTGTGGAAAGCAGGATACCGGGAGGAAGCCTGGTTGGTTTTCACAATTGTTGACAGAAGCCTGACTCTCAGGAGAGGAGCACGGACATGGAAGGAAACACTTCAGGACTTCGAAGATTTACATAAATTTGAAAACAGCAAGCAGAGCTGGGGAGTAAGATGACTGATTATAAAGCCCCTTAAGTAAATCTCTGTTTTTACTGGCTTTTTATTATCTCTGAATGGGTTAAACTAGAAGAGAGAACATATCTTTTCCTTCCAGCAAAAGTGGAGCTTGGAGAAAAGCGCTGCTAAAACCTACCAGAAAAAGGAAAAAACACCAAGACCTCTTTTTCTGCGCCTCAAGTGGCATCACCTAGAAGCATTCCCACAAGCAATGCCTTCTTAGCGACCTAATGGAGAAGGAGGAAAACCCAAAAGCATGTCCAAAGGAGCCCAAGTCAGGCAGTTTGATCATGTTCTGCCAGACCTGGAGCATTTCACAACCATCTTAAACACACTGTGGAAGCAGCAACTCATCACAATGGGAAAGCACTCCCAAAAGGGAAAAAAACAACTCCATAGTGTCTTTACTTCTCAGAGGGCTGCCCAAGCAAGCTTTCACCAGTGTCCATTTTATGGCAAGGATTCAATTCCCTTTTCTCTCCCCATTAGTAGTATGCACCTAACATGCAACAACAGTTTTATTTACATCCAGAACTAAAGAAAACTCATGAAGCAGAACATATGCAACTGCTTTACTTCTTGCATATCTCACAGGACATACTGCAAAGCCAAATTAAGCATCTATGCCAAAATACTATGTCTTACAGCAGTTAAAAAGATGGAACAGTAACCTAACTTTAAAGTCACCCATAGAATAGCAGATTGTTATCAGGTACCTTCAAAGGCAATTTAATTTTAGATTTTAAAAATAATGTCTTTATGCTGATGTTCAGACAGCAAATGTTTTATATAAAAGAAGCTGAAATCTTTCACTAAAAGCCATTTTTCAAAGATCCTTCCCAGTCAAGGAGAAATCAGTAATGGGTTTTTTTGGCATGGCCTTGGAGAAAAAGAAGAAGTAACATTCAACAGGTTATTGGTCTCTTTCGGAGGTAGGTTGCTTTTTTGTGTTTTGAACAGAGAGATTGCTCCCTGCTTGATTATCTTTGGTCCTCCAAGGCAAATAAAGAAAATATCTAACAATCTCAATGTGAAGATGTCAGTAAAAGACCTTTTAAAAATTCACACCATTTATTTGTCCACATAAAAACCCTCAAATCAACATTTAAAACTTCAGAGGCTACCCATGCTGTGTTTGACAATACATAATCAAAATCTGTTCTCCCTGGAATATAATACATTTGCATTTAGCGAACCACTATTCTGTTGTTGAATAGGTATCATGAGTTCAGAAAGAGAATGCTTTTCCTCTAAAATTGTTTTTGCAACTAGTGGCAGAGAAATTAAGAAGAGCTTTTCTCAGAGTACTTGCAAGTTCTGGTGAATTTCTGTTTTCCTGGAAATCTTGAAAACTTCTATTTAACCCTAAGGCAAATAAGGGGAGATACAACTGGAAGGAGCACAACTAACTACCTGCAGATACTGCCTACCAGAGCAAATATTTTTTAATTTTTTTTCTGATCTCTAGGTTTGGTGCGCAGTACTGCTACTGACCTTCCTTTTTGCTTGAGCAACGATTAAGAAGCACTGACCCAATAAAAATGGGTCATATCGATCTGTTGTTTTAATTTGTGTAACACGTCTCCCTTGGTCCAAAAAGCTCACCACCCGTTGCTACTTGAAGAAAGTTACTTTTTAACCCAGTTTCATTTTAGAAAATAAACTCTTTTTTTAATAAGTAACAGGAGACAAAGTACTTAACACACCGAGAGGATACATAGGAACAAACTCAGACAATTTGTTGGCGTACAGAATGGATATTGGATGAGTTCACACTCATTTTTCTGCCGCGTGTACAGTTCAGTTGCCTGCAACAGTAAAAGGGGACAAAAACTACACTCTGATTCCTGGAAGGAAAAAAACCAAACCCGCCTGTATCTTGTAAAAGTAACTTTAATGTACAGAACCTTCCTTTTAATTTCTGTCAGCTTAAAAGTCGAAAAGAGAATGGATTCAGGCAGCAATTTTAACTGATTAGGAAGCGTTACTCCACCACTCCTAGATCCCAGACCCACACACGCCCTTGGCTGAAATAAAAAAAAAAAGAAAGGTCTCAATATTTAAATGACAATCCCTCTCTAACTCAGCTATTTAATATGGAAACAGAGCAACAGGAAAAACGTCTTTTCTACTCTCACTAGGCCTTGTTGAAAACTTTTCTCAAGGAATTTTCAGATCTCTGACTGAAAGGTGAAAATACCAGGGGGGAAATTACAAGTTTTTTTTCAATATTGAAACAATACCACCTCGACACTTTATTTTCATATGGTTAAACCATTTTATCATAATCATAATAAGTTAAATATTATCATCAAAAAGCACACAGTTATTCACGAACACACAGTAAATTGTATTTCAATAGGAAAGCTGAAAAAGAGTTATTTCATCCCTCGACACAACAAATTGCAGCATTTTTGCAATGAAAACTGAATATATTTCCCAGAAAGGTTTTGACAGAACACTTTTCCAGACTTTTTTCTACCATCTCTGCTTACCTGTAACCACCGAGAGTTTTCCCTCCTGCTGGGGATGACTGAGCAGAGCCTGGTGTTCACCAGCGCTTCCAAAGCAATCGATATGCTTCTGACACTGAGTACAAGCAACTGGCTTTTGGCAAGAGAGAGTTTTGTGCTCACATTGCAGTGGAAAATTTGGACTGGTTAAAATAAGTCTCAACAGTTTTGTCCTTTCCAAAGATTTATGTCATTTGTTGTACTTCAAGCTTAGCCCCAAACGGCTCTTTAAAGCCACATTTTGTTTTCCACTGTACGATTTGTATTGCCTTGCATAACTTCTGTGTTCTTTAACTTTCTTTAACCCTGCATAAATCTCACCTTGATAGACCGTGCTATTTTTCAAAGATAATGTCAGATTTTCTGTATTTCAATAAATAGCACAAAAAAATACTTTAGATTTGGTCAAATAAGTAACATCAACAACAGTATTTAGAGATAAAAAATTGTCCGTGTATAAACATGAAAAGTGGACTACTGCTGTTATCCCTACATACATTTCTATTCCAAAAAACAACTTTGTAAAAATGATTCAAACTTCTGTGTTGAATATGCTTCACTTTAATGCAGTATTTGCTTAGCTTGTAAATAGGATATTATGTCTTCCAATCTCCAGCCTATGTACACACACTGTCCCCTGACACTTGATAGGACTTCTTTCCATTTCACACAACATTTCCAGGAAAAGGCAGGTGAGAAACAAAATCAAATTGGAACAGAAAAAAGCCCCAAACAAATTAACCAACACCCTCTCACTCAAAATCATACTCCTCAGTAATCCCCTGCAACTTTATGGGCTGCAAAGTATACATTACCAGTATCTGGCTTTCACCAAGATATCAACTTTATTACAATGCATAGACTCTAGAGGGAAGGCCCTTCTCCACATTTATCCCTCTATCCATCATCTGAAACAGTAGTAACCATGGTACCGCTTCATAAAAACTGAACAGAACCGCCTGCCCGCTACCAAAAAAAGCACTACTGTACTCTGAAAAGACAGAAAAGGAAGACACTAAAGATGCAGTGGTTTTCTACTTTTATGCTTTTAGGATTTCTTAGGAATGAAGTACACTCAATTTACATATTAAGAGTGTTAGGGGTTTTTTTTATTTCATTATTATGGTTCTGTAAAGTTGGATGGAAATCCACAATTTAAGGTCCCACGTCTCTTTAGGTTTTGTTATTGCCAAACATTCACCATACAAGCCAGGCCCACCAAGAAAAAAAAAAAAATCAAAGAAGAATCCTGCTGATACACAAGGCAGGCATAACACAATCTAAATTTTAGAAATGAAGCACTAGGGTCAATAAAGCCAAACAAATAAAAACGTTTAGTGTTTTTAAATCACAAAGTAGAAACTTCCCTGCTGTTTCTGAAGTTGCCTATAGGCAACCATTTTTACCTTTCAGTGAAGCACTCCAAAGAAGAAAACCATCCCATTTACCTTTCCCCTAAGTGAAAAGTATGCTGACATTTTGGTGTCTGGAGGTTAAGAAGCTTAAGATACAGGTGGTTATCTTTACCAAAGCAGACCATTACTACTAAGTCTGCTTTAATTTCATTTCTCTTTAAGAAAAAAAAAACAACCAACAAAATAAACAACAAAGCACCACCCTATATTGATTCCTATGACAAGAATCCTCAAGTTTAAGGACCTCAGGTTTACACAATCCCACTGAAGCACTGCTACCTCTCACCTATTTCACTGGAAGCCTGAAAACAAAGTATATTTCATAAAGCCTTATCTCCTACAAGTGTGTTTACAAAGAACTGTCAGTTTTTATTAAAGAGAACATTTTAACAACTGTAGAGAAGAGCTGGAAAATACAAATCCTAGAACCTCAAAATTAAGCAAAATGAAAGCAAATTAATAATCTCATCTTTGTAATCTGATAATTTTTGTGAGACCTAGTTCTCATGATGACAGAAATCTTATGAATGTTAAAAGAAATTTAATCTAAAAGGGTAGCTGAAAGCGCTAAGCATTTGCAGATGGTACCAAGACTGAAGTCACAGCAGAAGTGCAGGGTACACAAATTATAAAAAAGCCCCCAACCCCAAACTCACATGGCTAAATATCACGCTTTTACTTCTAATAACCTATTGTAATTTTAAACAGAGTTGAAACAGAGTTGTCCTCCTCTGCTTTGCAACATAACCATGAACAATAAAAGATACTCTGCCGTTAACAAAAATTTTTGCAAAGTCATACCTGAAGCCAGCTGTGAAGTTACAAAAGGATGTACTGGGTGATAAAATGTCATAAGAGTTTAACATAAAGATAAGCAAAACAATGCAGATGAGGGGAAAAACTGAGAAGTAATAAATAGTACACACAACGCTAGGTTCAAACAAAACACTACTACAGAGGAAAGATCTTATGGACATTACAGGGTATTTGATTAAAACTTCAGCAAAATACTCAGCAGTTGATGGAGTATAAAGCAAGCAGAACATTTTGGCAATATCGAAGTAAAACAGAAAAGAAATATGTTACTACATATAGTCACGGAGAATGTAACTCTGGAGTGATAAATCAGCTCTGGATCCCTCCCATCTCAAAGAAATTACCTCAGAGCTAGAAGAGGACAGAACAGCAACAGAACCGTCAGTGAAAGGCCTACACATACAAAGAGACAACGGTGAGGCTTTTGACAACAGAAAGAACATGACTTTCATGCAGACTGATGAGGACCACTAATTTGACTAGGAGACGGGACAATCAGTGAATTACCAGTCAGGAAACCATGCAGAAGACAGTTATCTTTGCATATGGCAAACAGCTAGAGGATAAAGTTAAATGGCAGGTGATGTACTGAAGGCCAAAAATATGAACAAGTTTAAAATAACTTTTCAACCTACAAATCAGATCATTTAAATAGTCATCAGAATCACCAACGGCTACTAAATTCAATGGTTGAGAAGGAAAGTCCTCCTCAGAAAGCCTTTCACCCCTGGCAACTAACAGCTAGAGTCATGTGCCAGTCAAAGCACATACTGGTGTCCTCCGCTTACCCTTTTGCCTTCTCCACCTCAGGATGGCAGCTCCTTACAAGCAGACTAGCCCCACAGCTAGGCCTGGCTACAGATCCATAGGGACATGCTGATCCTCAAGCCCTCCCATAAGAAACTTAACACTTTCATCTCCTATTTCAAACAAACAGATTTCACAGATGGCAGACTCGTTCCATCTATCTTCAGGCGCTTAAGCACGTCACTGGTAACCAAAAAGCACGATCTCCTTTATTGCCCTTATGGTAAAGAAGAGACAGCCACTTCCAAAGCACAGTTCAGAACATGAAGGCACAGCTTTATTTCCTGGGACCATCATGAAACTATCAACCTAACTGGACAGACACATGCCCATAAAGCCTAGCAGGTCACACAAGTGACTGTGCCACCTGCTCTGCACTCCCGAGGGATGACTTAACAACTTAGGAAAGCACCTAAAAAAAAAAACTTTGCAGAAACACACATTTGTTCTCAGGCCTCACTCCCTTGCTGTTCAGTTGTTATGTCCTGCTCCTCAAGAGACCGCTGAGAAGAAGGGGAAACACAGAGTGGGAAATCAGAGAGGGAGAAGAGAGCGACTGTATCCCTCATGTCCTATAGAAGCGTCCAACTACTTCAAGCTCTGCAAGTGAGGTCCAGGACCAGGAGATGGATTTAATTCCAGGTATTGCTCTCCAGCTTCTCCCTTTGAGATGGATGTTGTGGCTTCTTACCACTTAGGACCTTTTACACCAAGGATTAAGCTGCAAGCTTCTTCCCTGCTGGCTTTTCCACTTCAAAGAGCTGCTACTGTGGATACCACAGCCTTTGAAAATGGCCTCACAACACAAAGTCATGAGCATTAAATGAGGTCTTTTTAAAAAAAAAAAAAACGGAAAAAAAGCATTGACTTTATAAACACGTCAGTGCAGCCACTTTTGAAGCCTTTCAAGCCTTCTCCACTATGGCAAAGAAAATCTTTGGTTTTTTTGCCACCCCACCCCTTAAAACTATGGCAATAAAACAATCCAGCCCCTTAGCATGTCCCAGCATTAGCAGAGAGGAACTAAAACAAACATGGGAATTGTAAAAAAAAAACAACAAAGACAACACCAAAAAACCCTACACACGTGAAGTGAAAAGTTTTTCAAGACAAGTGCTAGAGCTCCAGGACAGTGTGGTGCCGTGCTGCCGGCGCATGTTCAGCATGCCAATAAGGACTGCAGCACTGCAATCCCTAGCACAGGCAGCCCACACACCGGCGTCCTCCTCCGCAAAAGCTTCTCGCCAGCCAGAGGACGTGTCCAAGGTCCCATCGTTTTCGGGCTGCGGGGTGAGGAGATGATGGTGGGGAAGCCAGAGTTGGGTCTCATCATGGCAGTGAGAGGCTGTTAGCTGTGCCACGGGAGAACACAGCCATCAGGGAAATCCAGTATGTGTTATCGCAGCCTTTTAAAGAAATAAAAGCAAGGCAGTGCTGAAGTCCTGAATCATTAACTGGGCGCAAAGGTATGTTACTGCCAGGGTCGGGCTTGCCCATCCCACCAGAGGCACAGCTAGACATGTTTGCTGACAAACCAGTGCAGCTCCAGGCTTGAGACACGCATATAGCTGCAGCTAACAGAACCGCGGATGTCTGAAAAGTGGGGAGGAGTACCCCAAAAAAGATGCAAATGGACTAAAACTACACTTTGGTATCCTACAAGGCAGCCACTTCACCCACCTCGATGTCTGAAGGAGTCTCCCACAGAGAACTACTGGAGAACAGCATTAATGCATAAGCCCAAAATGCTGAAACCCAGCACTGAAAAACCACTCTTCCGAGTGCTTGAAAATGAATGGTAATCTTGCCGCTTTGCAATTCAAGGCTAGTTTTAGAATAAAATCAGAACACTGTCCATAATACTATGAAGTGCAAAAAATCACAACAGATTCAGAAATTTGTGGAGTGGGGGCTGAGACATTTAGTATACCTAAAGCACATATAACAGAGCATTTGGGGGAAAAAACCAAACAAAACCCACACCATAAAAATCCTCAAAAATCCAGGAAAAAAACGAATTATTCAGTGTGGATGGAACGCTAGAGGGTTAAAAAAAAAAATTTGTGAGGTCTGTCTCTTAAAATCGATCACACATGAAAAACATACTAAGAAGTTGCCTTCAGAATTTACAAAAAGGAAAAAAAAAAGGCAATTTTAACCAAATGCTAGCTTCCTTCCATAAAACTATGGACAGAGAAACATTTCTGTATTTTTCCTTACTTGTATTCTCTAGTTCTGCCTATTGTTAGAGGCGCTGTACTCTGCAGGAGAGAAGATTTCACAGCACATGAACCTCCAGATCAACCCTGTCTCTATTTATGAGTTTAGCAACGTGCAAGACCCAAACATTCCCAAAATGCTGTTTACCATCCACTCAAAAACTGATAGAAAATTATTGATCTGAACCAGAAAAAATTAGTAGACTCTGGTAGGAACCATCTGTTCCTATTTCTTGATCCATTTCTTTATGTAACAACTGTACCACTAAATCCCTCCTACTGTCTGTAGTAGTTATTGGTTTTGTATTACATAAATCACAGAAGTGAAAAATCATATTTTTTATGAGTTTGTATATATTACATATGTGTGAGTATGCATTTCTGGACATACAAGTAGGTATACAAATGGGGGGGGAAGGGAGAGCAAAAAGAAAAAAAAAAAAGAGTGCTAACACATGTTTATTATTTTTGTTTACAGCTGAGCTCTTCTAACTTGAGAAGTTTAAGGTATCACAAGCCCACCAGGTCCTTTGCCAGACTTGCAGCTCCAGGAATCCCACAGCTCTTCTGCAGAAGGCAAGCTGCACACTAAAGCTCTCAACAGCTTTAGTAATCATCTGTAGCACAAAGAGTCCCCTACATAATGAGTATTACTTTGTGTTAGATATAAGGATTTTGCATTTAATCTCCTATTGGGTATGCTCCTCAATTTTCACAACCCCAAAGTCTTCCTTTTTTAGCATGCCCAACATACTGAACTAAGAATTTTACATTGCCAGTACTGTCAGAGGGAGAGCTCCGTGTTTTAATGGCCTTATTTAAAAAGCATAATTTAAAAATATGGGGAGATTAAGAAGTTGGCAGATTCTATAAAGGGGCCGCATGATTCCTATCTCCTCTTCCCCATACAGAGCCGAGAAGCTTGCTTTAAAAAAAAAAAAAAACAAAACACCACACTCTGGACTCCATATATCAATAATCAAAATCTATCACTGCATTTGCTAATAATGTATAAGAAGAGTAGTTTAATTAGTCAAGCAGTTAATACTACTACTATTTGAACTAGTTTTCAGCACTGACACCCTCTTGAAATGAGTTCCATTTTCCTCAGGCTATAATTGCAGTCTGTTTACAGACCAGTTACATAGCAAAGGTTCACACTAGTTAACTATTACACATTGTATTAAACATAATGTATCAAATTAACTTCACAATCAAAGGCTGGAAAATGGTTTTAAGAAGAAAATATATACAGTAACAAATTCTAAAGCAAGTTATTTTATCCTCTTTTGCTACAATTTTGTAACAGCCATATTCACAAAAAAAAAAAAAGGAGGGGGGGTGGGGAGGGGGGGATAATTGGGTTTAAAAAAAAAACAAAACATTTTTTCCCTGAAAGAAGAAAAAAAAAAAATCCTCAAAGTCAGAAATTTCTAGTAACATTAGCTATTAACAATACTTTGTTTCCTATTTTGTGGTATTTAAATCTTATCAATGTGGCTAACTAATGATTTAGGAAATTAAAACCATGTGTGAAATCACTAATGAGGAATTTCATTTGAACATGTTCTTTTTTTCTCGTCTTTCAATACTACAAAAATGGAACATTTTACAGAGCTTTTTACAAATAAATACAGTACAGGTTATTCCTGACATACTTGTGAGCAACATAGAGGAACATTCATTCACAGCAGAGAAGAGTTACCAGGCCTGAGTGCCTGAAATCCCCCCATAACATTAAGAGCTATTTTTCTTGCCCCAGAAGAATAAGGAAAAAAGTGAAAAACACCTGTAGCACACTATTATTTCAGATTTCTATAAAACCTATGTTTACAAATGAAGAACTTTATTTGACTTTATAAACACAGTATAGTCAAACACTATATTTCAGGACCTGAAACTCATTAGAAAATCTTACCTTAGGAAAATGAAGAAACTAATTCTAAACAGGGCAATTATTCCTTGAAAACAGACAGGCTGCACACAGTAAGACCTTACTGAACTAATAGCTCTGATGAAATCCACAAAGCAGTTAAGCAGAAAAGACACTATTAAATGAAAAGAGGTGCCAGAGTCTGCTTCAAAATACTTGCATTACCAATTATTTACATAACAAATGTAAATACAGAATATTCACTCTCACCTCCACCCTCCAAGACAAAAGCCCATTTACCTATCCATATAGAATAGTTGTATACATACACCTTGAGCAAGAAATATTTTTTTAATCCTTTAGTTACTCGATTGTCATAGTTTGATACAGACTATTTGAGTGATGAATGCAAATTTTCACTTTGGCAGTCAGGTATAAGGAGGATCACTTTATACACTGCAATCTCCGAGGTATGAAAAACAGCTATTTAAATTACCTGAAAGTAGGAGACAGTCTCAAAACATGAGACTGAAAGTTTTCTCTGAAAGCTGTGCATGAGAATGGTTTTGTCTGCAAAAAAATTAAAAATTCAGCTCATATTTTATAGCTTGAAAAATATTATTTGACTTGCTTCTAATTATCAATCGTTGCCTCATTTGCTTAACACACTCTGCACACAAACAACATATTTAAACATCAATAGTGATAAACATACATATCCATGCCCCATGGATTTTTAATATTAATGCTCTACACCCTGACACATGTTTCACTTGTTAGCAGAGTTGAAAGTCTCACAAGACACAAGGTTGACTTTACTTTGAAGAGCACAGCGTTTAAAAATAACCGGTTCATGAACTGACGATGTGTCAACAACCTAGCTGCAGGTCTTCAACAAGCATTTAGCCAGGGAGCAGGGAAGCTGAACCAACCTTCTCTGAGCAGGGTCAGCTGGGGGCAAACTGGGGGGTGACACCGGGAGCTTGAGCCCATGTCCTGTACTTCTCCTTGGAAGCAGTGGGGGATCGACAGTTGGTCTAGAAGGGCCTATTTAATGTAATACATTTTAAACTAGCGTAACTTGTTCCTAGGATTAAAAAAACCCCAAAATATCTTGAAACTTTCCCCAAAATTACACCACTGAAAGCTTTTCTAGGAAGTAAAAGGTTCTTTTACTTAACTACTTCTTTAAGAAATTGATCTTTAGTCTTCCTCAGCTCATACACTTCGTTTTTTTACTGACATCTTATTTGAATACAGTATCTATCTAATGTTCACAGCTATTACGGTTATTAACAGTTGCTGTTTCACCAACTGTTAGTTTTGAAAAAAATTAAAACACTGTATTACATACGGTATATATGAACAATGCTGCTGTAACGCAACTGAAGACAGCATGTTAATTCAGGTCACTAATTGGGTGGGATCCTGAAAGGTACTGAGCACAACCAATGCTTATGGCAGTCTAAAGAAGTTGAAGAGGCTTCAGCACACCACAGGATGAGGCAATGTCCTCAGACCCCTCCTGCAATACAACAGTTAAATTTGCTTCCAATCCGATAAATAATAATGTTCTATTCTTCCAAAATTTTACAGACTTCTGCCTAAATAGTCCTTTTCCTTCTCTCCAGAGCATTTAACATAAATCTTCTCTGTTCCTTTCTGAGGCTCCTCCTCAGCAAGAAAGTTGATGTGCCTCAGCACAGTAAAATCATTGCTCTAAAAGCCAGCCTGCTCATTAAATTATTCTGCTAGCTGTGTGTTTTCTCATTAAAAATGTATAAAGATCAGATAATTGCAGCACATATTATTAACTTTGTTTTCCTTGTTTTCGTGTACAGATTCTGTTTTGCTGCTGAGACAAAGACCTGGAAAGGGCAGGGGAAACACTGAGCTAAACTACAATAGGAAAAACCCTCCCAGCTTGTCTTCAAGAGCACAAGGAATCATGGTGCAGTCAAAAACACCCATACTTTTTCAGAGTAAATATTGTAATCTTGTTGTATAGCTCCTACAAGTCTAAGATAGGCAGTCCTGGCTTTAGTTAAAGGCTCCTATAGGGAATTATTTACATCAGGCAAATCCACCTAAATCTTCAAACATATCTGCTATAAACTTCACAGATTTTCATGTTGACTCCTCCTTTTTCTTAAAACTAGGAAGCGCTACCAGACAACAACCCAGCTAAAAATCTAATTAGGGTAACAGCACTTCTGAAACACACTGACCCATTTCTTTTTTTACTTGTGTTATTTTAATATGCGTATACTCACATTCTATTTCTGAAGAGAGCTGTTTACACTGGAAATGAATTCCCTTTGAAAACAAGTTATCATAAAATCCACCTATTGCACCCAAACAGGATATATTCACTGGAGAAACGTTGTTTCCCCGACTCCCCCAAGCCACACATACAGTATGCAGCATACTGCAGCAAACTCTTTAAACATTCAATAAAAGACAACGATCCTCCTACCTTCTTTAGCCCTGTCTATTCGGCACATTCCCAACGTGAACAGGAACATCTGATATAAACAAACAGCCATATCTTTCCCATCGCATCACTGCAAGTGATTTTCACATGAAATGATGAGTAGCTTGTGATTTATTTTTTTTTTTGTGCTGAGAAAGCCTTGTGCCTTATCGGGGGATTTTTTTCCTCAGATGATGAAGCAAAGACACAGCCTAAACTCTGTTGCTGAAAGACTGCAGCCCTTCCTTCTCGCAGAGCCCTCCCAGCATATGGCAGCCAATCACACCCAGCTTCGTCAGCCCTACCGCTCTTAAACTGATCCTAACGGGATGATTGACATGGCAACACAGCACTTCTAATGTGTAAAAACAATGCATCCATACTGATGAACCAGGAATTTCCCCCGCGCAGGGAAGGAGTTTTACTGCCGAGGTAAAGCGATACCTCCATGAAATAACATACGCAGCAAAAGCAAGCAAGTCCCTTCCCCTCCACTGCAACAGAAGCTACTCCATTCCTTGTACGAGGAATTTCAGAGCTTTTGCTAGCCGTAAATGCTTGCACAAGCAACGAAACTGCAGAACTGCAGTGATGCTGTTTTGGTTGTTAAGGTGAGCCGTGCACCTTAAACCAAACAATATATCCTTTATTTTAACATGCAGCCCAAACGCACTGTGATTCAGGCAGTAATATTCTCATTTTAATACATTGCATGTGAAGTGTTTGCATTTAACAGCAACACACACAACGTCTTTCCAAATACTTGAGTCCGGTTGTTAGAGACTGCAGGTATGGGATACTTCTTGATGAAAGAATAATCTATGCGACGGTGTTTTAATATCCTTGGCAGATAAATCACATCAGCAGCACCCAAACTGCGGTTCATGTGATTAGCTTACAACCGTTCACTTGTACCAAGGTTCTGGCATAAGGACTATGATACCAGTTGCCATTTTCAAGTCAAACTGTGGGCAGCTCGGTATGTTTGGTATACAAGGTCTGCTGTCAATCAGTTTTCCCACAAATTTTGCTGAAGTTTTAAAACAAGAGAACAAAGCAGCCCAGGATTATTGAACAAGAGTGGCAATTAAGACAAGCAGAAAAAGGAGCTTAAACTGGAAGTCAATATTTATCCAGAAAAGGATAAAGACGGCAGTGCAATACTACTTTAAACAGCAGTTTATGCAATTCAAGCCATTACATAAAAAATGCGCAAAATGTGTTTAGAATTCCACTAAAAGTTTAGAAATATGAATAGACAAGAGGAAAACAAAGCTCTCATTCATTGGCAGCTCCGTCCCAAGGCCCCATTGTTTCCTATGGGCTGTTTTGCATATTATAAATGCAGCTTCCCAAAAATCCATTATTCCTCTATCCCACAAGCAAAAACTCTCCTCTGGGTTCCACCATCTCCCACCCAATTTGTGAAAACCCTCCCCTCCCTGGCATGGCTGAAATGCACTTCTGCCAAGGAGGCTCCTGCCTGCCAGCCCTCGCCTTCTGCTCAATCACCCCCTCCACTCTGCTCTATTCTGCCCTATACATATATATGTATACATATATATGTATACATATATATGTATACATATATATGTATACATATATATGTATACATATATATGTATACATATATATGTATACACATATATATGTAAAATAAAAAAACAACAACAAAAACCCCAAATAGCTAATTCTTGTGGGTTTCAAGAGACCCTGGGGACAGGGGTGGTAACCACTCATTATTAAGATGGCCTTGTGCATCTCATGGGTATTTTCCACATTCTTTTGACTTTGCCAAACTCGAGCTGCCCATGTTAAAAATTTTCCATGCTGGACATCTGCTGCAGGATTTATTTACTTTTCTGCCAAAACACAGTTTGCCCATTTCTGAGATAGCCTGGGCAAAACCACGTTGCTCTGCTACCCTTGTAACTCATTCACCGGGGAGCTCTGGCTCCCTGCCTGTGTCAGGGCAATCTTGAAATCTGGCAGAGTGTTGATTTGTTTGATTTTGTTTGTTTAATCAAGGCTACATTTTTTTCTATACTTACAAAAATATTTTCCTATTTTACAAAGCTTTAAAACTTGATAGAATTCAGCTGATGCATACCACCTTCTGATTTTTTTTTTCCTGATCCCTACAGTACAAACCTCGGAAAATGTTCTGCAGTAAGCATCCACCACCTCCTCCAGCCGCCCGTCCATATGTGGCTGGAAAGGCACCAGCCCCACAGTGCGACTGAGCATGTAATGGGCTCAAGTTACAGGAGATTAGCAGGATTTCCCCTGTAACTGCTGCTCCCATCTGCCAGAGACCAGACATTGGAGCTGACAGCAGGAAGACAACCTCGCCTGTTGCTTTCGTGACCCTTCGGCTGGTGCCCCACGGACGTGCAGGAGACAGGCCCTTGAGAATGCACTGCAGAGGGGGTATGAGAAAGGTCAGGTGGACCAAAACATGACATGAAGCTGGGCAGAAGAGTGAGAAACAGTAATGAGAAGGAAAGGGAGGAAGAGACACAAGAGAGAGAATCTGGAAATCGTGGGTCTGGTTGAGCAGAAGGTTACAACAAGGAAGATGATGGAGCTCAAGCCAGACAAGGAACTGGCGAAAGCAAGCAGCACAGGCACCACCCGCCAACAGAAACCAGCCACCCTCCTCATGGACCACAAGCACATTCATACAGCAAAGTGTGCCAAGAGCTTTTGTGGTCTGCTAGTTTGCTTCTAAGCAGTGAGAAAATCTGCGAGTTACCTCAAAAAAACTCCCACAAACCCAAGACAAGTCACTAACACAACCCCCAAAAAGCAAGGGTTCAGCACTGCCTGAACAACCCTATTTCAGCACCACTGCTTCACAGAGCATATGCTGGTCTTCAGCCACTGCAACAGTTCCACCTGCAGTCAAACCAGGTTGAGGTGCTCCAAGATATCACTTCTGGGACTCTCAAATCATTCACCCAGCCAGCTCCTTATGTGCATTATTATGTTTTAGTTCCTCTCTTGCCAAAGGATCAGAAGCCCCTCAACTCAGTTGGGTATGTTGAATATAAATCATGTCACATTTATCAACCCTTCAGCCAGACCCCATCAAAAAGCTCATGAGAAAATGTGTGATCTTTCTCAAAGATGGCACTTCAGCAGCACAAACCAAGTAAGGCAGGAGTTCATGCCTTATGAAGAAAAAGTTTTTTTAAAAATACCTGTTCTGTACATAGAGGAGTAAAGAGTTCCAATGTGACTGATCTCAAATTAAGATGTGACTATGAGCCCATTCATTTTTCACATCAGTTACAAAGAAAAAGGCCAGGATTTCAATGTATTCAATTCAATATGTATTCAATTCAACTGTATTATATATTTAACTACAAAATTACATCATCTTAGAGAAGCTGAGAAATTCAGATGTCAAACACAGCAATGAATAACAAATAAAGGTAAATTCCTAACTCAGAAAATGCCACCTGCTCTGCTTCACATGCTCCTATAATTAATGAATAAAGATGAAAATGCTGCTAAAAGTGACCATCACACACAATTTTTCTGTGTGGATATAGCTTTTAGAGAAAAGGGGAAGTAATAAAGAGGAGTACTACTGGAACATGCAAAACCTGCACAGTTGTTTTTCATCCTTTACTCTTGAATCATAGTGATTAGGCTTAATCCCAGAAACAACAAAACTCGATTTAAAGAGAGTTTTGCAAGAAGCGTGCAATATATATAACACTAACATTAAGGACACCGAGCAACTTATGTGACATCCAGTATGGCAGAAAGATAACTTTAAGCCTTGCATAGATGACCAACAGTGACATTTTGGTAAGTTCTGCAATGGCAAGAAGAACTTCAAAACTATTTCCTATGTCAGTAATAGATTCTTCCCTTAGCAGTTTCCCACAACTGCTACTACCAGGAAAATTCAACCTTGGTAGCTATGGTCTGAATGACAGCATAAAGAAAAGTCAAGGCAGCTGCCAAGATTTTAACACCAGCACCGAGACCTATTCATGCATCATACCACTGATGCCAGCTTTTGGAAAATACATCGCTAGCTCTCTATTGGGGCTGAAGTGATGGCAGAAATCATTACAAGCTACCAAAATAAGGAGTAATGCCAAAATTCAAATTACTAACTGGAAGCAGGTAAACTGTTCTGAAAGAACACTGCTAGGTCTAATTTTGGTTTTAAAAATATTCCTGTTTGGAGAACTTTAAGTCCAGGATTTCAATTGTTTTAACTTCCTGACACCCCAACATCTCCCTAACCTAGAAAAACTGGAGATGGATTGTACAGAGACATGAAAACAGACTATTCTATTTTCATCATATATGCCGAGATAAATATGAAAACACACCACAGAAGCAAGCACATATTCAAGCTACATGTTAGGATTCAATCTCACCAAAATTAAGGTGGCATCTGGAGGCCTTCCAAATCCCCTCTCTCCTTCCACTCATTGCACAAGGAATTTAAGCCGTATCTAAATTGTGAGATCCAAACACATGGGTTCATGCATGCATCCAGTCTGCAACCTGACTTTATTTTGGGATGACACCAATTCCCCATCAGGATGAAAAGCGAGCACACGTGCACTGTTCCTTTACAGGGTGGTTCCAATTGGGAAGGGAGATGAAGGCACCAGCCAGAGGAGAGCTGCAGTGCACTCCAACCAGGCTTTGCAGCTGAACGTTTGAGACATATCCCAGGTGCCTTGGAGAGCTGAGCTGCCTCTGGATTGTAGCCTTATGCACTTAGCTTGAAATATATTTGACCAAATATAAACAATCACATCTCACTGAGTCACTCTACTCCCCCTCTCTCTTTATAGCCACTGAAGAGAAACAGGCATTTGTGGGCTGTGATTCATCCTATCCCAAAGTAGCTATTCTAAGACATTCCATCATATCCTAAAAGCATCTGTGTTTCCCTATTGGTTACCTGAGATGGCCATCCTTAGGCTCCTTCTATCACGTCCTTCATTAAACATATAAGAGGTGAAATCTTACTATAGAAGCAGTTTTATTAGGAACATCAGCATTTAGAAACTTGCTACATGCACTGAATAGCACTTCCGATTTTCAAATTTGTTTAAAATAACCAAAGACATTAACATATAGCTAAAGAACACCTGTATTTTGACAATGTACAGTTACAGCTTTGGTGTAAATCCTCAGCTTGCCATAAGCATGTTCCAGCTATGTTGCTATATAAGCTACATAAGCTTGTTCTCTAAGCTATGCTGAACATGTTCCAGGGTTTTTTTTTTCCCCTGACTGAACATCAATCCTTGCACTCACTCACGCTTTCTTCCTCTGAACAACTGATTGACACCAAATTAACCGACAAGGAGTCAGACTGGGATCTTCCTCTTGATTTTCTTACTGGTTTTGGAGGGAGATATTTTTGGGGGGAGTGAAGGCTGGTAAAACAAATGGTATCTTGCTAACTCTGTCTATATAAGCTAGGTAATATAAACTGGCAAAATAATAAGCTAGGTAAAATAAATTGGCAAACCACCCACATTTATATTGCCTTACTCCTAGAAAGCAGACCTATGCAGAAGGTTTTTTTCAGGAAAGTGACTCTATTTTTCTTCATGACAGCTGAAAAAAAGCTGTTTGCAGTTTGCTGATCTGAAATACCAAATCACAGGAGTATTAAAATATTAACATTTAAATTTTAACCATCCAACCCCTAGTATCTAGTGCCTTCTTAGATGCCCTACTGCATTACTGTTGGCCTACAGTGGCCACTGCTGGAAAGACTGGGCTACTGGTATGTCCTGGCTTATATCTGCCAGCCCTGTGCAGTTGTCCCAGATATAAAAATGGTCTAGTGTCATTTTAGATGCCATATATTTAGGTACCTGTACCCATCCAAAACCATAAACCATTTCCTCAGTACATGTCAGAATAGACCTTCCCAACTCTTCTAGCAGAAAGCAAAAGGGCTATACACAAACCAGAAACATTCTCTTCAACTGCTGAACCCTGTACATAAAGATGTTTTATCAATCACAAGGAATCATAGGGTAAAAACACAAGCACTATTTAAGTGTCCTGGTTTGAGTTAGAACAGAACTAATTCTGTTCAGTGATTTTACTTTTCAGCTCAGTCTCTTCTAATTAACTGCACTTTCTGAAGTTAAAGGCATATTTTCACAGACAGTGTCTGCTTCTAGCACTGATAACACTCCATGGTTAGCCTTACTACCAAGGATTGGTGTGCAGACCAAGGTCACCGCCAACTCTCGTGCACCACATTGGGGGGAGTGCAAAAGTAAGAGGCCGCGCCTGTGGGGAAGACTGCCCAGGACAGGTGACCCTAAACTGACCAATGAGGGATTCCATCCCATATACATCATATTCAGTGTAAAGCTGAGGGATCACAAGAGTCTCGCTCTGGCTTCCTCTTCTTCAACGGCTGGGATCCAAGGAGGACTCTGCCCATTCTGCCTTCGATCCCAATCCATGTGTTCCTGAATCCAGCTCCTAAACTCAGTTCCTGTCTGCTGTTGGATCCAGGCTGTGACTTCCCCAGTGCCTGCTCCACAGCATCAGTGGTGACGACATAATTGTCAGGGGGGCTAGGTAAAATACTGGTTTTGTATATATTTGTATATAATCCATTTTATTATTATTCTCATGAAAGCTGTTTCCATTTTCTTTTCTAATCTGTAAGTCTCTCTCTCATTCCCTTTCTCTCCATTTGGGAGGGGTGCCAACAGATACCGATAAGTCTTTCTCCTTTATTCCCTTTCTCTTCCCCTTTTTTGGGGGGAGGAGAGGAGTTAACAGAGAGTGTCTGTTATAGGTCTAGTGGACTGACCCTAAACCTTCACATTAAGCCAGCAACATATATCCTAAATTCAAGATAAATCCTTCTCTTTGTTAATTGACTTCACGTCCCCCTGTTTTGTACAGCATCCACCACGGAATTATCTGATGGAAATCTCCCAAGCCTCTCACTCCAGCTGAAACAAACAACAAATGCTTAAGCCTTCATAAAAATGTAT
Organism: Eurystomus gularis; assembly: GCA_013400335.1. Taxonomy (NCBI): domain Eukaryota; kingdom Metazoa; phylum Chordata; class Aves; order Coraciiformes; family Coraciidae; genus Eurystomus; species Eurystomus gularis. Next base: position 126,492 of record VZZY01018348.1, read on the forward strand.
TTTTAATCCATGTGGTTCTGAAGAATACTTTCAAAATGTGTCAAATTAATAAGAAAGCAAGTGTTGCACGCTTTAGTCTTTAATACCAAACAATGAGAAGATGTAAACCACCACTACTCACTAATGTCTAAATTACCTTTAGCAAGACCCCTGTGTATTGGGAAGTTCTTCCATGCCTCATAAAAACACACTTCTTCCTCCTCAGATCCCTCCATGACTAATTTCCTCCATAGCTATTGTTCTGGCCTCAGATTTGGAGTAGCTCCTATTGAAACTCACAACAGGAGGAAACCACTTGATAAATCACCTTGTCAGGGAACCTACTAACCTCAGCCACAAAGTCACGTGGGCATAGGAAAACCTTCTTCTGTTCCAGGGAGCATAGGTGGAAGATGCATATACTAAACTTCTGCCCCTTATCCTGAGAATTTGCTGGCTTCCTTTAATAGCCAACCTACTGGGAAAACACAGGAGCAAAATGTGTCCTCTAAAAAGCTCCTAAATTACAGAAAATAATACTTCACATAACTACACAAGAGAAGTATCCAGTTGTGTTTTCTGCAGGTAAACCAAATATTTTAAAAATCTTCTACAAAACTTCCATTATCAGTCTCTAATGTATCCCAGATTCTGCATAAAATTCAGGCAATGGCTGCAAACAATAAATCTTCCGATCAGTGATGTCACGAGGACTCACTAATTATCCTTTAAATCCAAAAGCTCTACTCTATTACTCCATTATAAACCCAGAGGGAAAAAAATGCCACTGAAACGAAGCTATATTTTGAATTCGACCTTCTTCAATTAGCACAAAAATACTTCAGCTCACTCCTTCTACTTTTCTAAATTAAAATTACCCTATTGTTTTTGCACACTCCTGCAGTACAGGTGTAAAACATCCCATTACTATTTAGCAGGTGATGCTAGCTCCCATTTCCCTACAAGCTGCCACTTAAGAGCCTGAGTCTGTAGGGTAGATGCTCAGGGGCATGCAGCAAAATCAGCAAGCAATCTCCACTGTAAGCAGAGAAAATAGGCTCCAGGAGACTTTCCAGAAAATGAGAGCCAATTGGATAATTCTTGTTTTTTAAAATCAGTAAGAGTAGGATCCAATCCCTCACCCTTTTACAGCAATTAATAACCTGCACATGTAAGAGCAGAGGACTCCATATAATTAACAAAGCATTACTTTGGCATGGAGGGAAGGCCTGGAGTATGTAAGTACAGGGTTTTATTTCTTTCTGTGAAGTATGGATGACAGGTAGGAGAAAGCTATGCCAAGTGAACTGCTGGCAAGCAACTCGTCTTTTGGTTAGCAGGCAGCTCTGTTTTGTGAAGTCTATGAGTTTGTATTCACATAGGCAAGCATTTCTTTAAACATCAGATTTACATGCATTCAAACAGTCGGGAGTTTTGCACCAAATTTCCATTTTCAACTCAAAAGAGGCTGCTTTGTTTCAGCTTGCTCTCTGATTATTGTGAAGTGCTGGGAATACTTGTATTTGTGTAATGTTTTTAAACATTACATGTGGATCTTTGCCTAATTACTCTGCCACATAATACACGATCACGAACCTTCATTTTCCCCAATGTCATGTAACAGAAGCCAAAAAATAAGTAGCTGTACACCCACAAAGAAACAAGAATTGTTTTCACTTGGGAAAAATAAGCAAACACGCAAGAGTAACGAAAGGCAAGAAAAAAGGTCCTCTAGCAGAAGCACTGGGTGTGGGATAAAATGCTATCCAAAAGCCTGATCTCTGACAACAGCATGTTTCAAGCAGCACACGTCAAGATTTAATCCCACTAACCTCAAAGATGAAGTAAATTACAGAAAGAATGTCTCAAAAATCAAACTGCACACAGGACTCCATTCACCAGAGGTCCAAAGATAGGATGGAGAGTTTATTTGTAGGGAAAAGTCCGTAAGGGGATAGTATCCAGCTTTCTAACGTGGCGTACTTCACCTCTTCTGTAGTTTTCTCTGGCTCTCCCTCTCAAAAAAATGTTATAAAATTGACAGAGCCATCCATTTGGCTGTTCCCCCTCATACCAACTCTAATAACAATAAAATATTAGCACTAATACATATCAGTAGAGCCAGAATAAGATCAGAAGGCATCCTATCTGCTACCTTTGTCTTAATGCTAGTACTAGGCAAAAGGGACTGCAGAGGAAAAGCACAAGATGAAGGCTACACCGATCTTTAGCTGTGGGGTATATAGTCTAATGAACTTAAGATGGTAAGGCCAATTTCACCACAGTCTACCTGTTCTCTTTGCAACCACAATGCCATCTCATTCCCTGAAGCCATCTTTGGCAGGCCTGCGAGGACAGGTTTCTCTGTTTGGACAGTATTAACCATCAAAGAGCTCTGCCCCTTCCTGCTGGGCTGGGTGAGACCAAATGAAATCTGTTGACAAAAATAACCTGCGGGTTCTCAAGTGACAAATACTTAGGCCAACAATACTGATCTCAGTGTTGGTTATCGAAGCATTATTGTATGAACTGCAAAAGCTGTATTGAGGACATGAAATTAAGTTTAGCACCAAGCATTCTGTAGCAGCTGGCCAGATTAGTTCAAAGTTACCTAAAAAATTCTTCCTTTATGGGGAATCTGAAGTAGGCTCCTAGAAACTTTGGTTGGAAGAAACCTCTCCTTTGAAGCTACTTAGTCCAGCTTCTGACTCAAAACAAGACCATCATCAACAGCAGACCAGGTCAGCTGTGGCTTTGCCGTGATGAGCTCTGAAAAATCTGAGGACAGTCACTAACTTCTCTGGATGACCTGCCGCAGTGCTACACTACCCTCCTAGTAACAAGCTTTTTTCCAATGTCCAACCTGAATCTCTGAAGCAACAGTTCATTGTCATTGTCCCTTGCTGCCATCTGGCACTACTAAGTAGAGTTTGTCCCTATTATCTTCATAACCATCCTCCAGTAACTGTAAACAGCTGGAAATAGCTGGATTGTCCCTTAGCCTTTCTTTTCATCGATCTAAAGAAGTCCAGATCCCTCAACCTAGACCCTATTCATAATAGTAGCTCTACATTGGATCTAGACACAGCAACAGGACTTCATCTGATCTAGAAGTACTGCCTTTGACAAATGTAGTGACTGTGTGCTCCATTCCCAATGGATGAACTAAAGATACTTCTATCTCTTCACTTTACTGTTGACAGCATATACAAGGGAATATCACTCAGATGTTTTGCATTTTCTTCTTTTGATTCTTCTTTGAAGTTCTGACAGAAGGGGCAGGTTAAAAGCTCTGGATCCTGCACAGAAAGGTCCATAGAGTTTTAGACCTTACTATTGAACTGGTCCTCTCAGCTATTTTGTGTATTGAATGCACTTCCATTTTACAAAGATATTCTACGACAAGTCACCTAGCAACAATGCTTACTTTCTAGAACAGTTTTTCATAGGTCCTTCAAAACTCAAAATTTGATGCCAATGCTTCCAATTATGACCATTTTCAAAGATTTCTTTTTGAGACAACGCAACTCCAAGTATATTGGCAGCTCAAAAAAACCCAACAAAAAAACCTTTAAAGATACCTCATTCATTCTGTTGCTTTTTTTCCAGTCTACTATGTGGAAAGCAACAAATAACTATGAACCCACTGACAAAACCATGAAGTATGCAAAGTGGAACTACAGCAGTTTAAATAATTCCTCCTGTTTAGAAAACTCATCATCTCAATCCTAAAAGCCATCTGCACAGTTGTAGACAAACCGATATTTCCCCCTTTCCAGTTTGCTTCCAGCAGTAGATGTCATCAGGAGCTCAGCAGCAGGGACCAGCTCTAGCAGGTTTGGCACTGCTCACACCATGTAGGAAAAGTGCTTCAATCATCTTTGAAACTTGTAAAGAACAATGAGGTAAGCTTTCTAGAAAGTGAGAACAATGCTGTAATAATCCTCCTGTCAGCCCTAGGGCCATCATCACAATTCAGATGACCAAACCGCTCTGCTGCTTCATGAGGGAGGAGTATTGAGCTCCACCCAGCTCTGGCCTCCGGTTATTGCCACACTATTAGTCAAGAGGCCTCATTATAGCTCAGAAAGCATATTGATTTTTCTTCCCCCTTCCTCTAATTCACAACACCGAGGACAGGTTATTTCAAGAGAATGACTGACTGAAGCCACTGACAACACCTCCTTCTGCTGGAACATGGCCTAATCTTACCATTACAGCTATTATACCCTCACCCTTCCTGTCCACACTCACCACTGCTCCCACAGGATGCATATCCAGGTCTAGCAATTCCCAGGATTCAACAGCCTGCACCTCCAGAAAGATTCACAGAGTGTCCATGCCTCTCCCATAGCACCCGGCAATCTGAGTGGCACAGTCCACTTCATCTGCCATGGTATGAACTGGTATGGGCTGTTCAGAAAATTAGGAAAAGAACCAGAGAAATCAGACACCTTCTAAGAGCTGCAAGTAGCAGGAAAAATACACTCCACCACCAACATGAAGCTAAAAGCATAAAGCATTATGAAATTAAGTGAATGAATTGAGTAACGTAAGACCTACCTCTAACTGCCAATGGGCAATGCACAATCCCAAGAGTGAAATACCTGATATGCATTGCATCACCCAAAGCTATCTGGATGAGATCTAAATCCCATGTCCTCCCCCCCCCCCCCCCCCCAATACTGAATCAAAGACTCAGGCACAAGCAGATGGCAAGGAAGCACTTCGTTCACCCATTCTGCAAACATGAAAGCTAAGGTGCCTCTAGTAAGGCATCTTTATTAGATTTCATTAATCTGAAAAGCTAAAGCTAACATTTACTCACTTAAAGACTACAATAAACAAATGGCTTTAGCAAAGCTAACGCTAATATCTTTTAACAGAAGGCAGCAAAATGTCCTAGAATGGTAATTTTTAGGAACTTCCACAAGTATATTGACAAGGGTAAACGTGCTGAATTCCCCAAAACTCATCTTTCCATGTTTTGTATGAACAGCCAGGTTCCTCATAGTTCCCTTGGCACCTTCACAGGTTACCTCTGGTCCAACCTGTGAACTTGATCATATTTTGGATCTGACCCTTGACAAAGAAGTTGGAAATTAAGGATATTGCAACAGTACTGCTATTTTCCAAAGAGCATCACCTCATTCAACTAAGTGAAAGAATGTCCAATTTCCCAGGAACTAGAGAAAGTCTCAGAAGAGCAAAGACCAAGAAACTTCAAAATCTTTTCCAGCTCACAAACGGCCAGCAGGGCAAGGGCCTGAAGGCTCAGGGAACCTGACTGGCACCACTAGCAATGATCAAAAATATAGTCAGCTCCTAACAGCCACTGCTCTGGTGGCACATCCCAAAATCACCTTGATGATTTCACCTTGACTCTCACTATATACACACATAGGACGGAAATTCCAGATTTGAGAACAGCAAATAAAGGCCGGAATAATTAATGCGTCAAAAACTATGCTGAAGTCTTCAACACTCAGAGCTTCTAATGTTCACACAGACATAGAGCACTACAAGGAAATGCTCTACTTTATGAAAACCTTGCGCATATGTAAAGCCCTCTCAGTTAAGAAAAGCACACCAACATCTGGCTTACACAACCCAAGCTGAGTACATTTAGACATCCCTGTACCTTGAAACAGGTTATTTTTTCTGAAACCTATGAATTCAACCTTCCAGACCTCCTTTTTGACACCATCAGGCATGAAATATTTGTCTCACACCAAAGGGGAAGGGAACGTCATGAGGGCCCACAAAAACATGATGAACAGACTAGGGCCTTCCTGGACAAACTAGGAACAATGGGGAAACAAGCCGCAGTACAATCTAGTAGTAATGGGAAGATGCTCCCCTGTCACTCGATCCTTCCCCTGCAGAGACCTACAAAGCTCAACATCAGCATCAGGCCACCAGGTGAACAAGCCAGAAACAGCCTCAAATTCTCTCCACACAACAGACCTATTTATCCTTCAGCACAAATAGCTGCAGCACCATCAAAACTATCTGCTGTTGAGAGGTAGCTGAAGTTAAACCTAAGCCTGGAATTTAGTGGTAAGAAAACTGTCAGAGTTTGCAGCCACGGTTAGACCCTGGTTTTGTTGCTTTAAGATACATGATCCCAACTGGTCATAGGTCAGAAGTATTTCTGGACTTTATACTTTCATACTGAAACATTACTCAATGACAGCGCTGCTGTCTCAGCTCTCTCTCTCTCAGGCAAAGACCTGTGTCTCCAGTACGCTGCAGGCAGCTCATGAAGCCTTCCAGTCAAGGAAACTTGATTACTCCAGAACATGTTATGTTTTCCTCCAATAATACAGCTGCATACCATCATCCTCTCATCTTCCAGACTGCGTCCTCACAGTGCTCATACACCCACGTGCAATCTTAGAACTCTCTGTGGCCCTGGCTGGCAAAAGGGCTACCTCAGGCTCCACAGAGGAACAGTCCCTGACAATCATCATTGTCATAAGTCTCCCAACGTGAGCCAACAATGGTGGCGTGCAGGTGCAAGTTAAGATAAACTGTTGAGTTTTTCAACACTTCAAGCTCTCTGAAGAAGTCTACTCTTCCTTCATACCTGTAGTTGATTGAGCCATACCAACTACAGTTTTACTCCAGATGTAGCTGAGTGCTTCGATACTGTGCTTCTCTGAAGCTATAAGCAAGTTGATTGTATCAAAACCTGTTACAACAAATAATCCAACCACAATGATCAAGACAGCAAAAAAGCACAGGGGAAATCTCAGCAGCAGAAAAGAAAGAGATTGTTTTTGTTTTTAATGGTTTATTCACCAGAAATGAGTGACTTGAAACTGAAAAGCATTTTTGATCAACACCCTTCCTTTCACTTCAATGACATTTTAATGAACACTTTCTAACTAGCTCTACTTACGTAAAGTTGCAAATGAACGTGGGAGAACACTGAAGAAAGGTAACGGGGCGGGGAGGGGGGAAGAAAATTCCATCAAGCATTTTATTTCTTAGATGCCTCTGAGAAAATGAATAATAATTCATCTGGGGAAAAGCGATCCAGCAAAGATTTGCTTGGTAAAAGACATCTGGAAAGGAGTAATAGGTACACAGAAAGAGTCTGAATTATGATAGAGAGCCATGAAAGATACAGTGAGATCTGGAAGGCAATTAGATTACTTTGTAATTCTGCAAAGATGAAGGTAGCTTGTTCACATCTGTCCCGAGTACTTCAGTCCCAGACAGCTAACAATAAACTGCCAGAAAAAAAATTACAGAAGAGTAGTAAATGTGATTGTAGACTGGCTGGAGCCATCTAAAGTGAGATTTCTACCCTGATAACTGACAGTATAAAAATACCTCCTTCGATAACAGGTTTAATATGGTTCATGGTTCTTTATTTCTGTTTTTTATTGGCAGGTTTGACCAAATTCTGAAACCTTCCAGTAGTACCACAGTAAGGCCTATGAGGGCCTATTAAAAGTGGGAAAAAGAAGGCAATATAAACAAGCAGGCTGTTCATTCCCCTAGCTTCAGTGAGAACATGCCAGACCTAAATAAATTAGGCTGTATAATTTTACTCAGTAGTGTAAGGAGTAAAATAAGCATGCAGTGTTGCTGAGATTCCAAGAGCTACCCAGAGGATGCAAAAACATCTAACACCACCAGGCAGCAATGGGAATACCAATTTAATACGCTTTTTCTTCTTCCTGCCATAAATTGTTAACAGAACTTTTTCCAGTGTCTCGTAGCCAAGCTTTCAACCCAAGAAAAAGCAAGACTAAGAAGGTTCTCAAAATGGCAGTCCCATGCCACTGGTGGACAAATCACTTTTGCTACGGTAGGTATACCACTGTTTGAGGATCCCTGTGTTAGTAGAAAAAATAGTCTGTTTAGTATTGCACACTACAATTCTGAAGACTCTGCAACTAGCAGAGAAACTACAGAGCAGCTAAAGCAAAAGAGATGAAAGTTTCAGCCGCCAAGTATTAGGAGAAAGTAGACTTTATTCTTAATCTTCTTATGACAACTGTTATTCTATAAAAGCCAAATTTAAGAAAGTGATGCTTAAATGAAGGTTTCAGCATCACAATCCCAAACATACCGATACCAAACATTTAAGATTTTGGCAGGTCTGCTCATGTCCAAAACCAGGTGATTTTTTCAGAGAGGGCTTAAATGATGGAGGAGCTAAGTTTCAGAGGGAAAGTATGTTGAGGTGACACATGTCATGTCATTCACCCACCCACCTGCACAGTGCAGAAGTACCACTCTCGTGGTGACAGCAAAACAGCCCATAGGAAAACATTACAGTACAGCCACCATCCTTCAAGTTACCTTGGATGGACGGACAGACAGGCCCTTACACTAGCGCAAATTACAGCTGTAGCCCACTGCTATCCCAAATTTCACCCACATGTAGATGAGCCATAACATATGCCAGCAACTATGGCACGTGCCAAAGACCGACATGCCCCAGGTGGGAGCTCCAGCCTGGGTCAGGAGTTTTGTTGCTAAGATCTCCAATGAGCAATGCCGGCTGGTGGTGCACCACCACCCCCCCCCCCACACCTTATCACAGGAGAAAGAAACCACAGGGCTCTACCTGGGGCTCATACACCTTCTGAAAGCATATGAAGTTGACACTACACAGAAGGGCCTTGTCCGTAGCAGGAAGAATGTGCCTTCCAGCAGCAGTATCAGCTGTACTGGATGTATGCAAATAGCATTAATGCCAAATACAAGTTACACACTGGCACCACCGATGCTGACGCAACTTTTATTTTTTAAACATACTTAAAAACTGTAAGAAAGACGCTTTCCCCTAGCTCCTGAGAGCAACTTCAGAGCATTTCCAGGAAAAGTTTAAATCTGTATTTGGCCCTAAAGCCTACACCACAAGAACCTACTTCATTTGTGCTGTGTGGTATGTGCACACACGAAGGGAAAACGGAGGACAGATGGCTAAATCTATGCATATTTACCAAGGTATGAATATTACGTTAAAATCATAAGCAGCAGGCCAAGTCACATGTTCAAAATTAATTACACTTCCGTTACTACCTACAAGTCCGCACTGCTTTAAAAATCTACAAGTCTGAACAAGAGACGTCAGTGTGACATGATCGCCTAAGTATATTAATCCCACATGGATATCCTCCGCAGCTGAATTAAAGGCACACAAGTTGTTCCGTGCTACCGTTCAAATACATATTCAGCAACGTCGCTGCTGCCTGTTCCCCTCGCAGCAGAGATGCAGATGTGCCTCAAAGAAACACAAAACAAAACATCTGGAAGCAGAAGCCTATAGGCAACGTTCTCAGGGCACAAAAAAATAGGTGCGTACGGTGCGCATACACACATAAATATAGATATATGGACCCACAAGGAATAAATACGTAGGTTTTCCACACAAAACCAGCGGTAAGAAAAACCCTTTAATTTCTGACAGCCTTTCCCTCCTGTCACAGTCACCTTGCCCCTTCCCCACCACCTGCCCAGCGTTGCGGGCTGCTGAGCCCGGCGCTGGAGCGGGGGCCACGCTGGGGAGGGGGCGATGTGGAGGAAGCCGCTGGGACGGCCACGGAGCCCCTGCCCTTGTCCCTTCCCGAAGTAACGAAAAACTTGGGGCCGCCGCTCGCCGCCGCTCCCCGCAAGCGCGCCGTGCCAAGTGCTGAGCTAACAGAACCATCAATCACCGCTCAACCAGAAGCGGCGGCCGGGCAGCGGCACCCGCCGCCTCCCGCCCCGGCCCACCCCCGAAGCGCGGAGGGGAAGCGAGAGGCAGGGACGGAGCGAGCGG